>JABUQX010079160.1:0-26781 GCA_015478945.1 Trachelipus rathkii | reverse complement strand
ATATATATATAATATATATGAGGGCGGTTCTACACTTTAAATCTCTGACACATATGGTCATAGGCTAATAATTTACTAACATTCAAAGATGTAACAGAAAAAATTAAAAGCTATAGCAAATTATCGTTTTAAAATATTTTGTGTTGTAATGAAAAATAGTTTTTTTAAAAATGAAACTAATCTCATATGGACGAGTAATATCATGTGTTGCAAAATCCCTACTTTTCCAGGAGTAAATACACAAAATTTTAATATAAATTTAAGGTAAAACGTACCTACCAAGGAAATTCCTAATATCCATGATCTGATGAAATTGAACTATTACTTTACACTGAGGCAGTGTTGAATTATAGAGTGGCGTCACGGAGTGATAATTTCAATGCTACTTTGAACCTTAAAAATCGACTGAGCACAAAATCTAGAATTATATAATATATATATAATATTATATATATATATATATATATATATATATAAAATATATATATATATATATAATATATATATATATATATATATATATATATATATATATATATATCAACATTTAAAAAAACATAAAATAACAACACAGTTCTTATCTACAGTAGTAATAGAACAGTTTGGTAGTTGCCGGCCTTTTCGATATGAAGGAATAGAGCTATCGGTCTGAAACTTGGAATATAATCTATATATGGGTTAAGCTCGAAACAGGGTAAATTTCAAGTCGGTGGGATGTATATAAAGTGGGGTCGCCCCCGAGGGTGGACTCTGATATTGCGCTTACGCCCTTGTGGCTGCTTCTGAGAGAGCAAGATTAGGCCTAAATAGCGTTAGGTTCGAGCGTGATGACGTAATCTCGTCGTAGACGAGATTACGTCAGCGCGCGAGCGCGCGCACACATACCCACACCCTATATTATTATTATTATTATTATTATTATTATTATTATTATTATTATTATTATTATTATTATTATTATTATTATTATTATTATTATTATTATTATTATTATTACGAAGATTCGATTCCCGAAGGGAAGCGAATCTGAGTCGAAAACGATTCCTGTAAGGAATCGTTTTTTACGCACTCTGGTTAAGGCTCCGGCTCCGGTTCTGGCTCAATCTCTGAGTCCAATATATATCTATGGAGGTTAGAGTTATCGTATTGGGTTAAAATTTGGAGGAAGGTTATATGGTGATGTAAGCTCATCGTAGACGAGATTACGTACCCCTGCGTCCCCCGTAAGGGGGGACCCCACCCCCTTAAAAAAATTAAAATGATCGTAGAAGACTGAAACTTGGAGAAAGGATTCGGATTCGGAGTCGAAGACGGAGTTGGAGTCGGATTCGGCTTTGGATTCCAGAGACCCCATGGAGGGGGGTCTCAGCCTGAAAAAAAAGAAGAAATGCATGGAATGCAGAACCGAGGAAGAAGAAAGGAAGAAGGAGGAAGGAGGAAGGAAGAAGAATGAGGAAGGAGTAGGCGGAGTCTGAGGAAGGATTCAGAGTCGGTACCGCTCCGGTGCTGGAGCGCGGTGCGGGCCTAGTTAATAATATTCGTATAACAACAATGTTGGTGTCTTTATATAGGTTATTGGGTCTGTAGATTTCGAAAATAATGGTTTCAGAACCATCAAGATAAAAATAAAAAATAAATAAATAAATAAAATTTCTTATTCTTTTTATGTTTATAACTTACAATTTTACGTTTTTACATACCCTAAAGCAGTAAATCACTAAATCAAACCACTATCCAATCCCCCTCCTGACCATCCGTGATCTATTGATCTATTGATCTATTGTTCTATTGATCTATTGATCTATTGATCTATTGATTCAAGTCAAATTTTTACTAAAATTGTCATGTTTTACAATACCATAAAGCAGTAAATCAGTAAATCAAACCACCATCCAACCACCCTCCAGTCCAGTTGTGATCTACTGATCTATTGATCTATTGATTCAAGTCAAATTTTTACTAAAATTGTCATGTTTTACATACCCTAAAGCAGTAAATCAGTAAATCAAACCACCATCCAACCACCATCCAACCACCCTCCAGTCCAGTTGTGATCTATTGATCTATTGATCTATTGATTCAAGTCACATTTCGAGTATCATTTTGGATAAACAAACATTTAAATACAAATTCTTTATACACTGCATCAGCGAATATATGCTAACGTAACAAAGTTTTCACATCAATAAAGCAAACATAACATCAACTGAACTACGATTATAATGTACAACGACAAACCTAACATACCTTAAACATGAATAAACTACTAACATTAACAAAGTTCCACACTTAACAGCAGTAAAGTAACTAACATAGCGTACAAAAATGTAACCTATTCACACTTTGTCAAGCATAACTCTAACATATTAACGTTAATCTTACAATGGCACAGTAACATTTAACTAAAATGTATCATAACCTTGGCCGATTATCATACTGATCAACGAATATACTCTAACTTAATAAAGTTTCAACTTCAATGAAGCTAACATAACGTAACATGAACTAAGAAAATAATGTACAAAGACAAACCTAATACAACTTACACATGAATAAAACTGTTAACATTAAACAAAGTTCCACACTTAACACCAGTAAATTTAACTAACATTGCCTGCAAAACTAACCTATTCTTACTTTTTCATCAATCTCTAACATATTAAAGTTAATCTTACACTGACACAATAACATTTAGCAAAAAATGTATCATAACATTGTCCTATTATCATACTGATCAACGAATATACTCTAACGAATAAAGTTTCAACATCAATAAAGCTAACATAGCGTAACATGAACTAAGAAAATAATGTACAAAGACAAACCTAACACAACTTACACACGAATAAACTGTTAACATTAATAAAATACCCACACTTAACACCAGTTAAAGTAACGGAACATTGCATGTCAAAGCGCTAACCTATTCTTACTTTTTTCAAGGGCATATCTCTAACATATTACGTTAATCTTACAAAGACACCAGTAAATTTAACAAAATTTATCGAGCCTTTACCTAAATATCATATCGCCCACCAAAAGCTGCAAACATTAAACCAAAGTTTTACCAAACTAACATAAAATAACAAAGTTTAATCCCTAAACATAAACAAAAATAAGTTCTTTAATTAAAATAAATAGCTAAAGTGTATTGAGTTAAAGCAGTAAGCCAGTAAATCAGTAAATCAATAAACCAAACCACCCGTCCCCTCCCCGCCCCTTCCCTACCATCCCGTCCATACCTTATTGATCTTTCGATCTATGGATGCAGGTACATATCGAGTACCATTTCGAATAAACATAGTACAAAAATAAGTTCTTTAAATACTAACCAAACGAATATATGCTAACGTAACAATTTCTTCACATTAATAAAGCTAACATACCACTACCAGAACAAGGAATATAATATACAATGACAAAACCCTAACACACCTTACGCACGAAGAAACTACTAACATTAACAAAGTTGCCTACTTAACAACAGTAAGTAACCTAGCCAGCGACGAAACGTAACCCATTCACACTTTTTCAACATATCTCATAACATATCATTGTTAATTTACATTAACACTATTGATTACGTCGCATTCGAGTATCATTTCGGATAGATAAAAATAGCACAAAATGAGTTCTATATATACTAGCCAGCGAATATATGCTAACATAACAAGGTTTTCACATTATAAAGCTAACATAGCATCATATGATTTAAGAAAATAATGTACAACGACAAACTTAGCACAACTACGCACTTAATAAAGTTAACTTAACAGTAAAAAAGTTCCAACTTAAAACCAAGTAAAGTAACTAGCATGCATTGCAAAACGTAACCTATTCCTACACTTTCCAAGCATATCTCTAACATATAACGTTAATTTTTACATTGACACAGTATATTTAACAAAAATTATCAAAACCTTGTCTAATTATCATACAGACCAACGAATAATGGTAAACATAACAAAGTTTTATCCAACTAACATAAAAATAAGTCTTTGAAAAAAATATCATAGTAAATTGTAATAGTTTACCAGATTTTAAAGCAGTAAATCAAGAATCAGTAAAATCAAACCATCAACCCCTCCCCACCCCCCACCATGAATTATAATTATATTGATCTATTGATTCATGTCATATTTCGAGTATTAATTTCGACTAAAACATAACACAAAATCAGTTTTTTATATACTAACCATCAAATATATGCTAACGTAACAAAGTTTATTACATTAACATAGCTTACGCAACAAACCTGAAACTAAGATATAATGTACAACGACAAACCTAACACACCATACGTACGAATAAACTACTAACATTAACAAACTTCCGCACTTAACAACAGTAAAGTACCTAACACTTTGTACAAAAACGTAACCTATCCCCACTTTTTTCAAACATGTCTCTAACATATCAATGTTAATTTACATTAACATCGTAATATTTAACAAAAATTTAGCATAACCCTGTCTAATCATCATACTGACAAACGAATAAATGCTAACGTACCGAATTATTTTTTACATCAACATCGTAATATTTAACAAAAAATTCATCATAACATCGTCTAAATAGCATAATCCCCAACGAATAATTGCAAAGACAACAAAGTTTTAACCAAACAAAACATAAAAATAACAAAATTTTATCCTGACATAACATAAAAATAAGTTCTTTGAATAAAATATCACATAAAGAGCGATAGTTTACTGATTTTAAAGCATGTAAATGAGTAAATCATAAATAAACCATCTCCAGGCAGTCCCCTACCCACATCCCTATGATCGAATTGAACTATTTGGATCCAAGTCATATTTCGAGTATCATTTTGGGATAAACATAACATAAAATTAAGTTCTTTATATACAGACCTACGAATACCATGCTCGCGCACCAAAGTTTAGCCTCAATAAAGCTAACATATCATAACCTGAACTAAGAATATAATGTACAAAATAGCAAACCTAACATACCTAGCGTATGAATAAATCCGCAACATCCTGAAAATTCCCACGTTATCAAAGGTACAAGTAGGCTAACAGGGCATTACAATACCGATATGTCCCACTTTTACGCGCAATCAGCTACAGGTAAAGACTTTATCTAACAAAAATCCATTAAAAAATGACCAATCTATCAAAGATACCAGCATCTTTAACTATGAATTGACACTATCTGCGTATCAAAGTGTCAATCGTCTCGAGTTTAACATCAGTAGAGCTATGAATAAACGTAGACCATTAGCAAAATTCTCGGCAAACCTAACATTACTCAACAAAATCTAACCTAGGCTCGCGTTTTCTAACACATCATCGTCAGTTAACACAGTAATATCTTACAAAACTCATCATTTCTCTAACAAATCAGTGGTTAATTTCACACAGTCATAGTAATATTTACATACGTACTAACTTACGAATAAAACAGCTTTCATTAACCAAGAGGATCTAAAGCAACACATCACATCCCGAGAGAAAAACCCAAGGGATGCGCCCCTTGAAAGGTGTTGATCCTAATGAGGTGGGATCCACCCCGAAGGGTGTAAGCGCCGGTTTTGGCCTCAGCCCGAAGGCTGAGGCCTTACCCCTTCCTCGGAGGAGGTAATGGCCCGCTACACCCCACGGGGTGATTCCCCCCTCTTAGATTCACCACCTTCAAGGGCGCATCCCTTTGGCTTTTCTCTCGGGATGTGATGTTAGATACTCTTAGATACTCTTGGTTAATGAAAGCTGTTTATCCAGAGTTAGGTACGTTATGTTAATATACTATGACTGTGTGAAATAACACTGATTGGTTAGAGAAATGATGAGTTTTGAAGATGATTACTGTTGTTAACTGACGATTGATACATGTGGTTAGAAAAACGCCGAGCCTAGGTTAAGATTTTGTGAGTAATTTAGGTTTGCCCTGAGAATTTTGCTAATGTCTAGATTATTCATAGTTTAAAGGATGTTATACTCGAGACGATTGACACTTTGATGAAATAGTGTCAAATCAGAGTTAAAGAATCTGTATCTTTTGATTAGATTGTCACTTTTTTTTAAGGATTTTGTTAGATAATACGTCTTACGGTAAGCTGATATTGCGGGAAAAGTGTGAACATATCGAGTATTGTATGCCCTGTTAGCTACTTTACCTTTTGATAAGTAGGGAATTTTCAGGATGTTAGCGGATTATTCATACGCTAGGTATGTTAGTTTCATTTGTACATTATATTCTTTAGTTCAGGTGTGATATGTTTAGCTTTATTGATGCTAAAACTTGTTTGCTGCGAGCATATATTCGTAAGGTCTTGTATATAAAAGAACTTTTTTATGCTTATGTTTATCCAAATGATACTCGAAATATGACTGGATTCAACAGATAGATCATAGGCGAATGGGTGGGTAGGGGACTGCTGGAGGATGTTTGATGACTGTTTACTCATTTTACAGCTTTTAAAATTCAGGAAAACTATTGCTCTTTACTGTGATATTATTATTCAAAGAACTTATTTTCTATGTTATGTCAGGATAAAATTTGTAATTTTATGTGTTGTTGGTTTAAACTTTGTGTCTTTGCAATTTACTCGTTGGGGATTATGCCTATTTAGACGATGTTATGATAATTTTTTGTTAAATATTACGATGTTATGTAAAATAATTCGGTACGTTAGCATTATTTTTCGTTCAGTATGATGATTAGACAGGGTTATGCTAAAGTTTTTGTTTAAATAATTATCGATGGTAATGTAAAAATATGACCGCTATGTTAGAGACATGTTGAAAAAGTGATAATACGTTACGTTTGTACGAAGTGTTAGGTACTGTACTGTTGTTAAGTGCATGTTTGGTTAATTGTTAGTATAATAATACCTTTAGGGGTGTTAGGTTTGGTGTTATACATTATATTCTTAGTTCAGGTTATGTTATTTTAGCTTTTTAATGTTAAAAAACTTTGTTACTTAGCATATATTTGATGGTTAGTATTTAAAAAAACTTGTTTTGTGTTATGTTTTAGTCGAATGATACTCGAAATATGACATAGAATCAATAGCATCAATAGATTAAAAGAGCATGGTGGGAGGGGTGCGGGAGGGTGATGGTTGATTTTACCTGATTTACTGATTTACTGCTTTTAAAATCAGTAAACTATTACATATTACTATGATATTTTATTCAAAGACCTTATTTATGTTATGATTTGGATAAAACTTTTGTTATGTTTACAGGTTTCGTTAGGCCTGTATGATAATTAGACGTGGTTATGATAAATTTTTGTTAAATATTACTGTTAAGGTAACATTGATATATTAGAGACATGCTTGGAAAAAGATGAATAGGTTACGTTTGCATGCAATGCTAGTTACTTTACTCGTTTTAAGGGTGGAACTTTGTTAAGTTAACTTATTAGTGCGTAAGTTGTGCTAAGTTTGTCGTATGCTACATTAGTTTCTTAGTCATATGAATGCATGTAGCTTTATTAATGTAAAACATTGTTATGTTAGCATATATACGATGGTTAGTATATAAAGAAACTCATTTTTGTGCTATGTTATCCGAAATGATACTCGAAATGCGACGTAAATCAATAGTGGTAATGTAAAATTAACAATGGTATGTTAGAGATATGTTGAAAAAGTGTGAATGGGGTTACGTTTTGTACGCTGTGCAAGGTACTTTAGTGTTGTTAAGTAGAGAACTTTGTTAATTTTAGTAATTTATTCGTGCGTAAGGTGCCAGTTTGTGAGGTTTTGTCATTTTGCATTATATTGTTAGTTCAGATTTTGGGATGTTAGCTTTATTAATGTGAAAACAATGTTGCGTTAGCATCATATTCGTGTGTGGTTAGTATATTAAAGAAGCTTATTTTTTACTATGTTTATTCGAAATGAGGTACTCGTATGTGAACCTGAATCATTAGATCGAATGATCAAAAGGTCATGGACGGATGGGTAGGGAGGGCTGGGGAGGGGTCGGGTGGTTTGATTTTATTGATTTTACTATACTGCTTTAAATCGTTAAACTAATACACTTTACTATGTTATTTTATTCAAAGAACTTATTTTTGTTATTTTTATAAAATGATATTTTATTTATGTTTGGATAAAACTTTGTTTATGTTTGCAGCTATTTGGTGGGGAATTATGATATTTACGTAAGGCTTATGAAATTTTGTTAATAACTTGTGTTCTTTGTAAAGATGAACGCTTAATTTTTTAGAGATATGCTTCAAAATGAAAGAAACATCAAATTGGGCATGCAATGTGTTAGTTATTTTACTGGTGTAAGTGTGGGATTTTGTTAAGGTTAACAGTTTAGTGTGTAAGTTGTGTTAGTTTGTCTTTGTACATTATTTCTTAGTTCAGGTAATGTAGTTAGCTTTATTGATGTTAAACTTTATTACGTTAGAGTATATTCGTTGATCAGTATGATAAATAGGATAAGTTTATGATACATTTTTGCTAACATGTTATTGTGTCAGTTGTTAAGATTAACTTTAATAGATAGAGTATGCAAAAATTGAAAAAAGTTAGCTAGGCTGTGACTTGATGCTCGCTAGCTAATTCCCGGTGTACGTTTGTTAATTTGTAATGTAAACTGTTTATTAGGTGTAGTTGTATTAGGTTTGTCTTGTACATTATTTTTCTAGTTCATGTTACGTTTATGGTTAGCTCATTGATGTTAAATTATTACGTTATATATTCATGATCAGTTATAATTTAACCGATGGTTGTGATTACATTAGTTTTAAAATGTTATTGTTGTCAGATTTTAGATTAACTTTAATATTTAGAGTTTATGCTTGAAAAAGTAAAGAATAGGTGTACGCTTTGCATTACCATGCTAGGTACTTTCACTGTTGTTAAAGTGTGGAATTTGTTAATGTGAACAGTTTATTCATGTGGAGTTTGTATTATTGTTTGTCTTTGACAATTATTTTCATAGTTCAATGTACGTTATGTCTGCTTCATTTGATGTTAAACTTATATTAACGTTAGAGTAATCTGATCAGTATTGAATAATCGCCCAAGTATGATTAACATTTTATTAATGTTACTGTCCATTGTAAGATTAACCGTTAATATGTTAGAGTTAGCTTGAACAAATGTGAAAGGGTTACATTTTTGTACGCCTATGTTAGTTACTTTACTCTGTTAGTAAGTGCGAACTTTGTTAATGTTAGGTAGTTTATCATTGCGTTTAAGGTAATGTTAGTTTGTGCGTTGGAAACATAAAAATTCGTTAGTTCAGTTGATGTTATGTTTGCTTTATTGATGTGAAAACTTTGTACTAGCATTATATTCGCTGATCAGCTGTCATAAGGAATTATGTATTTATGTATATGTTTATCAAAATGATACTCGAAAATGTGACTTGAAGGCAAGGGATCAATTAAGATCGAATAGCATCACAATGGACTGGAGGGTGGTTGCGATGGTCTGGTTGAATGGTGGTTGGATGGTGGTTCGTTGATTTACTGATTTACTGCTTTAGGTATGTAAAAACATGACAAAAATTTAAGTGTAAATAAAAATTTGGACTTGAATCTCAGATAGATCAATAAGATCACAACTGGACTGGAGGGTGGTTAGATGGTGGTGGATGGTGGTTTGATTACGTATTTACTGCTTTAGGTATTGTAAAAATGCAAATTTAGTAAAAATATGACTGAATCAATAGATCAATAGATCATGAACAATAGATCAATAGATCACGGATGGTCAGGAGGGGAAATTGGATAGTGGTTTGATTTAGTGATTTACTGCTTTATGGTATTAAAAACGTAAAATTGTAAGTTATAAACATAAAAGAATAAGAAATTTTATTTATTTATTTATTTTTAGTTTTATTTTTGATGTTCTGAAACCATTATTTTTCGAAATCTACAGACCAATAACCCTATATAAAGACACCAACATTGTTTTTATACGAATTTTATTAACAAAGCACCGCACCGGCTCCAGCACCGAGCCGTACCGATCTGAATCCATTCCTCAGGACTCCCCTACTCCTTCCTCATGTAACTCTTCCTTTCCTCCTTCCTCCTTCTCCTTTCTTCTTCCTCGGTTCTCTTCCATGCATTTCTTCTTTTTCAGGCTGAGACCCCCCTCCATGGGGTCTCTGGAATCCAAAGCCGGAATCCACTCCGAATCGAATCACTTGGGATATGGTGGGTTTCCACATCATTTTTCTAATTTTTTAAGGGGGTGGGTCTCCCCCTTCGCGGAAACCCCAGGGTTACGTATATCTTCGGCTACCGACGAGATTATGTCACCATCTAACTTCCTCCAAATTTTAACCCAATACGATAACTTTAACCTCCCCCTCCATTAGAAATATATTGGACTCAGAGGTTGAGCCAGAACCGGAGCCGGAGCCTTAACAGAGTGCGTTAAAAAACGATTCCTTACAAGAATCGTTTTCGACTCAGATTCGCTTCCCTTCGGGAAGCTCGAATCTTCGAATAATAATAATAATAATAATAATAATAATGAATAATAATAATAATAATATAATAATTAATAATATAATAATAATAATAATAATAATAATAATAAGTAAGAATAATATGAATAATGAATAATAAGAATAATAGAGGGAGGGTGTGGTATGTGTGCGCGCGCCGGCGCACTGACGTAATCTCGTCTACGACGAGATTTACGTCATCACGCTCGAACCAAACGCTATTTAGGCCTAATCTGCTCTCCTCAGAAGCAGGGCCACAAGGGCGTAAGCGCAATATCAGAGTCCACCCTCGGGGGGCGACCCCCCTTTATATACATCCCACCGACTTGAAATTTTTTAGCCTGTTTCGAGCTTAACCCATATATAGATTAATTGCGAGATATATGGGATTAGCCTATTTATTTTCATATCGAAAAGCCGCCAACTACCCAATGTTTCTATTACTACTACTACAAATTAAAGAGCATATAAAATGAGTAGAAGACTTCGTATCGTCAGAGAAATGTTGAGGGAAATGATGATTGCGTCTGAGCTTACGACACATTATACGTCTTTTTAATGTAAATAATTTCTAATATTTGTTATATATCAAATATTTCATTAATTGTTAATAATAATTAAAGTTTTAATAAAAAATATATCTTATAACTGCGAAACTTGTGCTTTGCTGTTGTATTGTTACATGCAAAGTGAATAACTTTTATTTACTGTACGATTATTATCTATTAAACGCAGATTCATCATAAGGTAATATTTTTCAGGAAAAATTCTTAATATATATGAGTATTATTTACGGTATTTGTCAGCATTATGTGAAAAAACTTAAATTGTGTATTCTATGTGAAATATGCTAAATTATCAATGAGGAGAGAGCAAAACAATGTTCGGTAATATATCGTTTAATGATACGTATACCGCTCAACTCTCTCTGGATGCTGCTGGATCTATAAAATGAAAAAGACGTCAGTTTAAATACACTTATAATGGATTTAAATACACTTTTAATACGCGAGAAGTGACATCGAGCTGCGCTCGCTCCCTGAACAGACCCTCAGGTTTTAATATAATAAAAAAAATTAACTATCATAAATACGACTATATTCTTAAATTTCAACCATTAACAATTAATAGAACTCATTATAATAAGTACTGAATTATATTTTCCTATATAATTTTAACATTTTAAAATATTATTTTTTAAAAGGACTAAAAAAATTGTAAGTTTTTAACGGTTGTGCAAAGTAATGAGTGGTAATTTGAATAAAATAATAATAATGATGTTTTCTATATATAGATATATATAAATTATTCAAATAATAATAAGCAGATCAATATGATTATTATTATATGATTATAATTAAGTTTTAGAGTGTATTTAAATGTAATCAAACTAATAACTAATATTATATCTATAATAATATATATTAGTTTTTATATTAATATATATTATACCAAATATTATTTTATACATTAGTTATAGTGTATGAATATATACTCAGTTTATAAAATTTTAAACTTCTAAAATATTACGTGACTTTTTTCCTATATAATTATCACATTACAGATAATATTTTAGTAAAACTCTTTATATAAAAAGTATACCGATTTTCCTTATAAAATATTTCTGAACTAATTATTAATAATTTATTTATATAGTATTTAATTATATAATTAAGTTAATTTTATAATCGTTGTAATATATTGAGGCTTTGAAAATTATATGTATATTCATTTGAAATTGAGTCAATTTCAAATAAGCAGAAATAGAGCGGTAAAATTAGTTAATATAATTAGTGTATATAGGTATGTCTATTATAAAATTATGACGTTTATTTAATATGAATATCATAATTATTTATTTTATATATAATATATTATTTCCTTAAATATATTTATTCATAAATAATTAGTGTTGTGAGTAATAAAATAACTGTTTTAAAAAAAAATTTTTAAATTCTAAACATTACCGCTTTATTCTATTAAATTTTACACTATTATCAATTTATGAAACTCTAAGTTACGATTATTTCTCTATAAAGATTTCAATAACCATTTGAAAAATTAGTTTGTGAGTTAAAATATATATAATCTTAAAATTATGGTTATTTACGGTATATTATTTTCATAGATATTTGTGAGAAAAATAAATAATTTGTTCTCATTGAATATGGCAAATAATATTATTTTTATCAATCCCAGAGAAAATGAACGATAACAAATATTCTTCTATAATTGATATTTATAAAAGTGATACCTTATTAAAGCAATATTTGACTGCACTATGTCCTATCATAATGTTGATATGAGACAGAGTTAACCTATAAATCGATTACTCAGTTTATATCTCGTTACATTTATTTTACGATAACCCATAATAATAGTTCATTATGTATAAGCGTATAACGCGTTATGTTTTAATAATAAAATAATATTTTTTAACTTTCTAACGATATATATAGAAGATCTTTATAATCGGTGCCTGTACAATATCTTCACTTCATTTATTACAAACGGTGATCCATCATTAACTCTTATTATAAAAGTATACCGATTTTTTCCTAAAATATTAAACATTTTGTAAATATTATTATATGTATAAATATTCATTAAATAATGTGAAAAAAGTGATTTTTATATATATATATTCAACCCCTTATAGGTATATTTTACTATAGCATTTGAAATAATAATATATAATGGTGTATATACTTGAAATAATGACATTTCTAAATAAAGTCAATGAATAAATGATATGATAATATTTATTAATAGTTTATTGGTTAGTATAAAACCTGATATATCAGTATATTTTACAAGACTAATTTCATATATCAAGCTGGGCGCTCGACCATATATTTGGTGTTGTTTGTCGCCTGCGCTATGCTCGCTGCCACACATTAAAACTTTCCTAGCGCACTATATTTTTAGCACATTCAGTCGCGTCTGAGTAATCGACCTATACCCGCCGTGCCTGCGATCTTCGTCGGTAACCAGAGATAGCGCGTTATTAGCTACATAATTATATGACAAGTATAACGTCTTTTTCTCAAATTTAACAAACCGAGTTGGGCATATATGGTATAAGCGTATAGATAAACACAGTTTACGATCTTACTCTTCCAATTAAAACTCTCGTCATAACACTATATTCTAGCACGACTTCTTTCCTTCACTTCGTAATCTAATAAGTCTGGGCCATGTTTTTCCCGGGAGGTATAGTATTTCTACAGCACATCGTTGCAAAGACAGCGAGTGTATATCGAATGAAGTATGAATACTGCTCAGCTAGTTTCTTATACAAATATATAATTGTAGCTAGGAAAAGAGAAACTTTAATACTGAGATAGCTATTTAGTTAATGTTAATATATAATAATTTAGATAACGTTATTTTAATTAAAGATATAAATATATTTTCTAATATATTTAGTTTTAATATATTATAATAACCACATAAATGATGTAATATCATTAGGTTGTGATAAAATCACTGTTTTAAAAAATAATAAATATTTATAACTTTAAAAATTATTTATAACTTATAATAAGATGTGCTCATTTTATTATAATATATATGAACTTACTTATTTAAAACATCGGATGTGTCTCATAACGATCTCCTATCAGACTACTTATGAAAATATTTTTATCCGTAATCTTATAAAATATATGAGTTTATTTAATAACTCGGTATATAGTTTTAAAGCCATAATTTGAATAAAAATAAATATATATATGTTTTACATTATGAGAAATAATGCAATTTCCTAAAAAAGCAGAAAGTTAAGTTTATATATAATATATTAATGTTTGATTTAGGTGTCTTAATAAAGTTGATGTTTTTTAATAATCATTTGAATTATATTGTGGAGAATATATGTTTTAACTACCAAATATATTAATAATTAACTATTAAAAAATATAAATAACATCAGTTTTTAATAAAATATATAATATACTTCCTAATAATTAACCCAATTACATTCTGTTTGCTTTAAAAATATATTATTTCATATACCATTATATATATCAAAATATTTAGAAAACCTTCCTATAAAAAATAATAGTATACCCCATGATATATATATTATATATATATATGAATACGTTGCACAGGCTAGTCAGAAGTTTATCGATGAGTGCACAATGAAACTTGAATCTCAATCCAGAAGATATCAGTTTCTCTATACTTATCGCTTTTCTTTTTATTTATTTATATTAATACATTACCAGTAACAAAGTAGTTTATCCAGTTTAATTGCTTATGCTCAAGCTGTTTTCAGAACTTGCGCAGTGTTAACTGTGGGTTCATCAACTGAAAAATTTCCTGTTAAAATGCAATAAAGTGATTTTAAAGGGTACAATTTTAATTAAAGAACTGTAAAGTTATGAGAACTAAAGTATTATCATTGATTGTTGTCATTTACTATTAACAAGAAAACTTATGTATTTTGATCAATATAAGTTATAACAGCTGTTGGCATATAACTGATAAGTTATTTATCTTACAAGTGAAGGGTTCAAAACGGAAATTGTGATTATAGTTTAAAGGTAATTTATTTTTATAATTCACGGCAATATTTATGAAAAATGAGATTTGATTTAGGTCTACAAACTTTCATGCAATTGTGTACTATTATTAGCAATCTATGTTCTAGGTTTGACCCAGCACCGACATTTTCCTTACCGCATCACCAATCATTTTTTTCGTACCGCACCTATATATTTTTGTAATTGTCTGTCCACTGAACCGCAGCGCATCGTCAACATTATTTCGTAAACGGGTATAATTTTGAATCGCGCGCTAAATCTGTGTATTAGATCAAAACTAGCAACACGTTAAAAGATTTTGGATACCTAGGGATTTTTGTTGAAATTTTCTGGAAACTTTCTGCATAGTTTCCAATTAGTCATTTATTTTATGTACTTCATTTTCCTCAAAACCGCAGCCTATATAAAGGTGTAATTTTCAAAAAGCTGGGTTTCAGAAGAGTAATTGTGGCGTTAACAACAGGTTATAAGATTATTGCAGTAATCATGGCTGCCGCTTTAGTTTCTTGTGTTATTGGTATTATTGTTTTCATGTCTTCAGGTACAAATATTGAAGCTCAAACTAAGGAAAAAGGTCCTATGGTAACAGACGAGGTAAATTTTTAAATGTAGGCAACTGCCTTTTTAAAGACGAACAAATGAAGCAATTCAATTTAGGGAAGTGTTGTTTCATAGTATAGTCTAGACAATTTTTAAAAAGTGAATTTGATAATGATATTATGTATTATCATTTGTTATCAAAAAGCGAAAGTTTTAAATTGTTTCTGCTAATTTTTTGTCTTACTCCTTGGCGAGAACCGACCAGCCCATAGAGGAATTATCCAATAATTTGGTTACCCCATTTAGTAATTAGTCATTCCAACTTTTTTCATGTTTATTTATAATACATTAAGTATTTTCTGTAAGTTTCATAAAAATTTAAACTGGGATAATTAACCTAAGTGTGTAGGTACTCTATTGGATAAGTCTACTTACTGTCATCAGAAACATTAAAAAAAAATAGAACAAAAACCTTGTAGCCACATTATAGCTCTCACATTAATTATATATTATGTAGTATATTTATATACTAACAATTATAAGCAATTAAAGCTATAAAAATAGAATATTCTTAACTTTATAATGTTGTACTTAGTAATATATATTTATGTGGTGTGAAGTTAATATAAAATTAAAATTTAAAAACTTTAACGTCATATTCTAATTATTATTAATGTGTCCAGGTGCATTTTACCTCCTCACCTGAAGAGTGTTAACTATGCAATGAAATGAGAAGGTACACCCAAATAGAAGTATAAATTATTATACAGAAAAGATACATGACTAATGGAACGTGTTAAGTTAGGGTTTGAAAATTTAAATTTAGTTAAGACATAGTAGTAACATAGTAGTAGTATTCAATATTTAATTTATGCATTGTTTGTCATCTTCAGTAGTCCTTGATAGATGAGGCCATGGATCTGTATCTCCGAAACGTTGTGAATTAATAAAACTTTGATGCCTTTTTTTGTCCTGCTTTGTCATCCTCTTCTAATATTATATAGATTTTATATACTATATATATATTATATATAATATATTATATATTAGTATATAAATATATATATAGTATAATAATATATATATTATTAATATACTATATATATATATATATATATAATATAAAATGAGGGACCCTTCAAGGATGTGACAGAAACACTCATTGCTGGAATCCATAATGGGTATTTCAAACTCTTCAAAAACGAACGAAGCATGTGCAATATGCAACTCTTATTCTAAATGTCCTAGATACAAAACAAAATTTCCTGACAGCCCATGTGTTTTACAGGAGGGTTAAAACTTAAATTCACTAGATGTTATGTTGATGAATGCTGCTAAAATCGCAGAATATCACCAAGTCATTCTATAAGCAAATGCTTTCGGCATCGGCTTTTCAGATGAATGGTGTGTTAGCGTTTATCATTGCTGAATTCCAATGAACGTTCTTTTGGCTTATAGCAGAGATGAAGAGTTCTTGATTCCACTTGTTCAAAGGTGTCAAAATGACATATCAATGATCTAGAATATTTAAAAAAAGAGAAAAAGCTGGAATCAGATAAAGATCCACTGGTCTTGTGGCTTGATATTTGTAAAAGGTTTTCCACATCTTGCAAAAGTCGGCAGAGATATTCTTCTTAGCATATTTTGCCCATTCAACAAGTGTAGCTTAAGTTTTGCGTCTTTTTAGTGGTGCAGATCTCATTGTATGACGAAACGAGATAAGCAAACTCTTCTTCCCTTGAAAGGGCCCAGATGCTTTATGTTTTTGAAGCATAATTCGAGAATTAATTTCAACCATTAATATATAAAACATTTTCCAAATTGCGGTGGAGGCTTGGTAAATATGTTAGGGTAGGGTGCAAAGAATTGGTCCAAGAGTCCTGTACTCTGGGTAAGAAGGGTGTTATATATATATATATATATATATATACTATATATTATCTTTATCTAAATATAATAAATAATGCTATATATAATATATTATTATATATATATTATATATATAGTAACTACTTTAATATTAATTTATATGAGTAACTGTTGCTAAACTCATAAAAACTTAACTATTCGCATATTCCGCATCCGCAATTCCGCGGAGTGATTTTAACTATCCGCATTCACACATTCGCAGATACTGAAAGATCACTATCGGCAACCCTAGAATTAAGTAGATTAGGATATAATACTATATATTATATAATATATATATATATATAATATATACAGATATAGTATAATATATATATATATATAATATATATATAATATTATATATATATATCAAAAATGTCTACGAAAACGATGGAATGTCAGAAAACACAAAATCGCCTAATTGTGAACACTCAAACTTTATACTGTAAGATTCCTCATGCGAGTGTCACTCAAATATTGGCATTAATTTGCTTCACGTGGGAGAATGGAAAAGCTTTTATGGTTGTGTATTTGCTGTTTTGCGGAGAGGAGCGTTCTTATATGCAGAGTAATAATATGTTGTTCGCGTATAAGTACACATAATATGTATATCCGCCAATTAAGGGCAAATACCAAATCAAGAAATTAACCTTAAAACTCATATAAAATTAATACTAATTTGAACCTTGTCACTTTATTTGTGAAAATTTATGCTCAATAGGAAAAACAGGAATCCAAATTCCACAGCAAAAGAAATAGCTGAAAGAGAAGCACAATGCACACAAGCTAGCCAAATATTGTAATAGTTGAATTATTGGCATGAAAGCAACCTTGCACATGGTGTTGATAAAAACATTTCCTCAAAATAATATTATATGATATATATATATATATATAATTATATATATACTATATATATATATAAATCTATATATTATATATATATATATTAATATATATATAATATATATATTATATATTATATATTATATAATTATATACAGTATATATATATTAAATGAGATTTTTGGGGATCATGTCTTTTATTCTGTCCATATCCTTATCCATATGCATATCGATTGATGGATTCGAACACATTTCAAAAAAAATCAAAATGAAAACTGTTTAGCGAGCTCAAAAATAAAACCTATATTGTAACTAAAAGACCTTTCCACACCTTTAAAAAAAATTTTAAAAAAAACAGTTTAAATCTATGCTACCTAACGTACTTTAAAATAACCTTACTTAAACGTAATATAACCTTACCTAACGTTAAACAAATTATTGATCATAATTAAGAAATTAACAGTTTAAATTAAACAACAAAACAGCTATAATTAAAGTTTATTAATATTATAGGAAAAAGTTCAAACTCTTCTCACTATGCGCGCGCCGTTCTACATTTTGTTCGATAGCGTAACTTATGAAAACATAATTGACTACAGCTTCATGGACACAGATAATCGACATGAGCCGATTTTTTTTTCCTGTTCCAAATTATTTTATATTGTAGTTAAATTATTTTTGGCTCATGGTCGATTATCGGCTTCTAGTTAAGCTTAAGCCAATTTTCTTTTTTTAAAACCTACTGAATCGAACAAAATGAGCAACACTCTCATGGTGTTAAAAAGGGTTTGAACTTTTTTTCTAACTAGTTAGTTAAGTTAGTTATTGAAACAATGGAAAGTGAAAATAAATTACTTTTTTTATATCACACGACGAAAGTTAAAGTAATGAGGTAGTTATTGAAAATTTTAGTTTTACTTTTTTTTGTAATATAAAACGAGAAAAAAAGAAGAATTAAGGGGAGACTTTATCCTCAAAATCCATTTCTTCGAACCGATCAAAGGAAATGTTTTTTTGATGAACAACTAATTTTATCTTTAATTTTTTGGGAAAACAAAAGAAAAAAACTGTTCGTTTTTTTGGGGGGGGGAGAGGGAATTGATTTTGTATCTTAAATTTTACTAAGCTGGCATTAAAAATTTTAAAACTTACAAGTATTTTAATGCATATTTTTGGTATCAACTCCTATTTTGTGTAGTAATAAATTCCATTTAGACATTTATTTTCAAATTTTATTTTCTAAAAAGTTTTATAATGACATTCTCTGAAAAGTACTTTCAAAATTTTTGAGTAAAAAACAATCAATCACGTGCTGACACACCTTAACATCATTACAAAAGCCTTTAAAATAAGCGTCAGTTGTAAGGATTTTATACTGCAGAGTTGTACCAAATTTTAAGAAAAAAAAACTGTTCGTTTTTTTTTAATGAATTTTTTTGTGACCTAATGTATCGGCCCGATCAAAGTGCTAGGAAAAACGCACAGACATTTGGAAATATTATTTCTTTTTTCTCAGACGGCAAAAAATATTTATTCTCTATATATATATAATATATATATATATATATATATATATATATATATATTAATATATTATAGTATATATATTTATATATATATATATATATATATATTTTTTAATAGATGCATATCTTTTTTTATAAGAGTATTTATATATATATATATATATATATATATATATATATATATATATATACTATATATTATATATATATATATATATATATATATATATATATATATATATATATATATATATTAATATTATTATATAATATATATACTATATATATATATATATATATATATATTATATATATATATATATTATATATATATATATATATATATATATAATATATATATAATATATATATATATATATATATAGGGGTTCCAAGCACCCTTTCCATGAATTTAAATAATTACCGAGTTTACAAAGCAGTGATATCGAAGCAGGAGATAGAAAACTGTTCCGAGATGCCTTCTTTTTGTGGGTAGGTGGATCCGGACTAGTGTTAGAGCCTACTGCACATTGTCTAAAGGCGAACGCTGGTATCGATGGTTCGAGTCCTGGCGGGCGAGTGAAATTTTTTATTCTTCATTATTATTTGCAAATTTTGACACAACAGCATTTTGTGCCATTTCGGCGTATTGCTTTACTTTGGTGGTTGACTCCTGTTAACCGAGAGCACCCAAAGCAGAAGGCCATGTAGCCCCAGCAGGTGTTCCAACCACCCTCCTGTCGATTTAAATTAAGTACCGAGTTTCAAAAGCAGTGGATCGTAAGCAGAAGATTAGGAAACCTTTCAGATATATGCCTTCCTTTTCGTGGAAGGCGGGATCGGACTAGTGTAGAGCTCCTGGACATTGTCTAACGGCGACTCGCTGCAATGTCGATAGTTTTCGAGTCCTTGGCGCGATGTGAAAACTTTCTGTCCTGTTATTTTTTGCAAATTTGTCACAAGCTGTTGTGCCATTTCGATGTTCTTTGACTTTGATTGGTTGCTTTTGTTACCCAGAATACCCAAGCAGAATCCATGTAGCCCCAGCAGGGTACTCAACCCCCTCCTGTCCATTTAAATAAGTACTGATTTTTAAAACTGTGATTTCGAAGCAATATATAAGAAAATTGTTCCGAGATGCCTTTTTTTTCTGGGAAGGTGGATCGGACAAGTGGCAGAGCTTCCTGTACATTGTCTAACGGCGACGCTGTTGTCGATGGTTCGAGTCCTGGCGAGAGTGAAATTTATATTCGTCTTATTATTGCAAATTTGCCGCAACAAGCATGTTGTGCCCATTTCGGCGTTCCTTGACTTTTGGGTTGGTTGCTCCTGTAACCCCAGGAGCACCCAAGCAGAATGCCATGTAGCCACAGCAGCGTGTTCGACCACCCTCCTGTCGATTTAAATAAGGACCGAGTTTAAAAGCAGTGATGATAGGGAGCAGTAAATTACAAAAAGATTCCGATATGCCTTCTTTTCTGGAAGAAAGGCGGATCGGACTAGTTGGTTAGAGCTTCCTGTACATTGTCTAAACCGGACGACGCTGTTGTCGGATGGTTCGAGTCCTGGCGCGCGTGAATTTTTTCTTCGTCTTATTATTGCAAATTTGTCGCAACAAGCATGTTTCGTGCCCATTTCGGCGTATCTTGACCTTGGTTGGATATTCCTGTAACCCAGGAACACCCATTCAGAATGACATGTAGCCCCAGCAGGTGTTCCAATCACCTTTCTGTGAATTTAGGTAAGTCTAGAGTTTCAAAGCAGTGATTTAGAAAACTGTTCTGATATGCCTTCTTTTCCTGGAAGGTGGATCGACTAGTGGTAGGCTTTCTGTACATTGTCTAACGGCGACGTGTTGTCGATGGTTCGAATCCCTCCTGGCGCGAGTGAAATTTTTATTTGTTCTTATTTATTGCAAAATTTTTCGCAACAAGCATGTTGTGCACCATTTCGGCGTTCTGGACTTTGTGTTGGTTTGTTCCTGTAACCAGAACACCCAAGCAGGAATGCCAAGGTAATAACAATCCAGAGAATCTATTAAAAAAACTATTTTCTAAGTTGTTAAAATTCGTGACATCAACCCTTATTAGCATTATGATATCCTTATTATGCTTATTAGCATTTCAAATTGTGCTTTTCCACGTGGTATGGCTTGGAGGTATGACGTAAGATTCATCTATGACGTTGAGGATATTTATTGGCTATTTCAAAAAAGATTTACCGCCTCTCCTCCCTGAAGATGTTCTATTTTATAGACTAGGCATATATATATATATATATATATACTATAATATATATAGCATATATTATACTATTATATATATATATATACTATATATATATATATATATATATATATATATATATAATATATTATATATAAATATATTATATAATAGTATATATATATAGTTATATAAAATATATTATAAATATATTATATTATATATTATAATATATATATTATTTATATATTCCCACGCAAACGTAAATAATTCATTTTTATTCAGACGTTCGGCTCCGGATAAGGTTCTACATTTTTGAAAATTGATGAGCACTTCTTTTGGTGTAATATATTTTCACCTAAAAATATCTCTTGAAAAAAATATACACTAACATCTAACTCCGGCTCCGACGCTCCGGCTCCGGTCTCGGCTCCGGCTAAGGTTTCTCACTATTTTAAAATTGTTCAGCACTTCTTTCTGTAATAATTTTTTTCAAATTAAAAATATTTTTTTCGAAAAAAATTTCACACTCGCGCTCCGCCCGACTTTCCGGATTCCTGACGACTAAGAATTTGCACTATTTTGAAAATTATCAGGACGTCTTCTGACAATATATTTTTCCCAAAAAAGTATTTAATTTGAAAAACAAAATTTTAAACCCAGGATCCGGCTCCGGCTCCGGCTCCGGCTCCGGCTTCCGCACTTCGGTTTCGGCTCCGACTAAGGATTCTGACTTATTTGTAAATTATTCTCAAGAAAGTTCTTTCTGGCAATAAATTTTTCACTAAAAAGATTTATTGAAAAATTTCAATACCTAGGATCCGGTTCCGACTCCGGCTTCAAGATCCGGCTCCGGATCCCAACTAAGGTTTCTGTACTATTTTGAAAATTGTTCAGTAAGTCTTTTGACCCAATATATTTTTCACCTAATAAAATATTTCTTGAAAAAATTCATAACCAGGATCCGGCTAAGGATCCGGCCCCAGATTTGACTTCGGCTTCGGCTCTGGATCTGACTTAAGGTTTCTGCACTATTGAAAATTGTTTGGCACGTCTTCTGACAATAAATAAATTTTTCACCAAAAACACATTTCCCGAAAAATTTCGATACCCAGAGATCAGGGCTCCGGGATACGCTCTCCGGATCTGATTTAAGGTTTCTGCGACTATTTTGAATAATTGTTTCAGGCACGTTCTCCTGGCCAATAAATTTTGTTAGCGTAAAAAATTATTTTTCGAAAAATTTTCATTACCCAGGATCCGGCTAAGGATTCGGCTCCATATCCGACTTCGCCTTCGGCTCCGGATCCGACTAATGTTACCTACACTATTTGAAAATTGCTTAGCACCTTTTCTGGCCAATAAATTTTTCCCCTAAAAAATTTTTCTGAAGAAAAATTTTATACCCAGAATCCGGATCTGGATCCAGTATCCGGATCCGACTAAAGTTTCTGCACTAATTTTGTTAAACTGTTTCAGCACGTCCTACCTGCCAATAAATCTTCTTCACTAAAAAAAAATATTTTTTTGAAAAAAATTTAGTACTCCGGCTACGGCTCTGGCTCCGACTCCGGTTCACTCCGACGTCGGCTTTGGCTCCGGATCCGACTAAGGTTTTCTGTATATTTGAAAAATGTTCAGCACGTCTTCTGGAGATAAATTTTTCACCTAAAAAATATTTCTTGAAAATAAATTAATGCTTAAAGTTAGCTTAAATCTTGATCCTGGCTCCGACTTCGGCTCCCGGATCCGACTAAGGTTCTGCACTATTTTTGAAAATTTGTTTAAAGCACTTCCTCTGGCAATAAATTTTTTTACTAAAAAATATTTTTTTCGAAAAAATTCATACCCAGGATCCGCTCTGAGTATCCGACTTTTGGCTCCGGATCGACTAATGTTCCTCTATACTATTTTAAAATTGTTCAGCACGTCTTCTGACAATAAATTTTTCACCTAAAAAATATTTCCCAAAAAAATTCATACCCAGGATCCGGAACCGGATCCGGCTCCGGCTCTGTCTTCGGCTCCGGATATAACGGGGGGCCTCCGGGAGGGGTAACCGGCTCCGGATTACGACCTTTCGGCTTCCGATCCGACTAATGTTTCTACACTATTTGAAAATTGTTCAGCACGTCTTTTGGAGATAAAATTTTTCACTAAAAAATATTTCTGAAGAAAATCATAACCCAGGATCCGCATCCGGCTCTGACTTCGGCTCGGACTTCGGTTTCCGGCTCCGGATCCGACTAATGTTTCTTGCACGATTTGAAAATTGTTCGGCACTTCATCGTCTGACATTAAATTTTTCACTAAAAAAATATTTTCCCGAAAAAAAATTCATACCCAGGATCTCGGCTCCGGATAAGGCTCCGGATACGACTTCGCTTCGGCTCCGGATCCGTACTCAATGTTTCTAGACTTTTTGAACATTGTTCAGCACGTTCTCTTGAAAATAAATTTTTCACCTCAAAAAATATTTTCTGAAGAACAAATTCATACCCAGGATCCGGATCCGGATTCAAGGATCCGACTTGCAGCTTCAGTTCCGGATCTGGACTAAGGTTTCTGCCCACTAATTTTGGAAAATGTTCGGCCTGTCTGACAATAAATTTTTCACCAAAAAAAATATTTCCCCAAAAAAATTTCCATATCCAGGATCCGTCTCCGGCTCCGGATACGGCTTCGGATACGACTTCGGCTTCGGCTCCGGATCCGACTAATTTTCCTGTACTATTTGAAAATTATAAAAGCAACATTTTGCGAAATAAATTTTTGCACCTTAAAATGTTTATTTTTCTGAAGAAAAATTCATACCCAGGATCCGGATCCGACTTCAGCTTCGGTTCCGGATCCGGACTAAGGTTTCTGCCACTTATTTGAAAATTTTGTTCGGCACGCGTCTATCTGACAATAAAATTTTTCACCCAAAAAAATAAATTCCAAAAAAAATTCATACCAGGATCCGGCTCCGGTTACGCTCCGGATACGACTTCGGCTTCGGCTCCGGACCCAACTAATGTTTCTAAGGACTAGTTGAACATTTGTTCAGACGTCCTCCTTGAAATAAATTTTCACCTCAAAAAATATTTTCTGAAGAAAATTCATACAGGATCCGGATCGGATCGGATCCTGCTCGACTTTCAACTTCGGCTCCGATTCGGACTAAGGTTTATTGCACTATTTTGAAAATTGTTCTGCACGTCTTCTTGAAATAAATAAATTTTTCACCAAAAATATTATTTCCCGAAAAAAATTTCATACCCAGGATCCGGCTCCGGATACGGCTCCGGATACGACTCGGTTTCGGCTCCGGATTTCAAAGACACTAATGTTTCTACACTATTAAAACATTGCTCAGCACGTCTTCTTGAAATAAATTTTTACCTTAAAAAAATATTTTCTGAAGAAATTCATACCCCCCGATTCCGGATCCGAATCCGGATCGGATCCAGGGTATGAATTCCATTCCGGATCCTGCTAAGGTTTCTGCACTATTTGAAATTTGTTCGGCACGTCTCTGACAATAAATTTTTCACCAAAAAAAATTTTCCCAAAAAAAATTCATACCCAGGATCCGGCTCCGGATCCGGCTCCGGATCCGGTTATGACTTCGTTCTGTTCCGGATCCGACTAAGGTTTATCCTTGCCCCCCAACACTTATAAAATGATAAACGTTAAAGCACGTTATCTGGCAATAATTTTCACCTTAAAAAAATTATTTTGGAAAAAATTCATACTCTGGCTCCGGCTTCCGGCTCCGACACCTGCTCTGGCTTCGACTCCCGCTCCGGGATCCGGCTCCGGATCCATCTAAGGATTCTTGCACTATTTGAAAATGTTTAGTACGTTTTCTGGCAGATAAATGTTTCATCTAAAAAAATATATTTCTTGAAAAAAATTTTATACCCAGGATCTGGCTCCGGCACCGCACCGGCACCAGACACCAGCTCCGGACTCCGGCTCCGGCTACGACTCCATTTATTGACTGAGTAAAAATCGAAGAAATGGGGGGGAGGTTGAGATTATGAAAAAAAAATAGATTTTCTATAATTATAAATAAAACCTTTTTTTAACCTAAGCCAACCTGGAATTACAATTTTGACTGGAATTGAAATTTTTTAGTTCGACACCTCTTCTAAATAAATTTCAGTATCTAAAAAACCATTTAGAATTTCTAAAAAAATAATTACACCATGATGTCAGGAGGAACTTTTCTAATAAATCTAGATAATTAAAAAAAAATTTGAAAATTTGATTTGGCTTCAAAAAGTAGGGGGTCCGAGGATAAGTCTCCCCTATTAATATTAATTTTAGGCAAGGCAACGGTTTTGCTGGGAGACTCGGTAGCCCGCGTGCGGTCGGCAGTGACTTCGCTTCGTCATGCTATCCCACTCTATGTATTGATTAATTAAAAAAAAAAGGTGTACATCGTCTACATTCAAATTACAAACTTTAGGTACATATTCATGAATAACCACTCTATGGTTAGTTGTTTAATTAAAAAAAAAATGCACTTCTACAAATGCATGATTTACAAACTTTAGTTACATAAATCAAATTTAAACTGAAATGAATTTTCGTAATTTTTTTAGCTTAGGGTAACCCCCCCCCATAAAAAAAAAAAAAAAAAATAAAAAAATAAATAAATATATTATAGTTAATATATATATATATAATTATATATATATATATATAATATATATATATATATATATATTATATATAATATATA
>JABUQX010079159.1:0-33779 GCA_015478945.1 Trachelipus rathkii | reverse complement strand
ATCAAGCCACCCTCCTCACCCCTTCCGTGTCTATTGATCTATTGATTCATTGATTAATTGAGTGTCAAGTCATTTGTATAACATAACACAAAAACTTTTATTTATTTTGTTTTGTTTCTTTAAACATCATGTTTTTACTATAAAAATTATTTATTTTGTTTTAATTTGCTTTTAAACATTTTGTTTTACTAAAAAATTTATTTCTTTTTATGTTTATGACTTAAAAAAATTTTGCATTTTTACATACCCTAAATCAGTAAATTCAATACAAACCAATAAATAAGTAAAGCCAGTAAATCAGCAAGTCAGTTGAAGATTAGTATTCCAGGAAATCAAAGTACTCATTCTACTTTCCTATCCTTCCATGATCTATTGTTCTATTGATCTATGATGCTATTGATCTATTGATTCAAGTCATATTTTGATATCATTTTGTTATTTATCTGTTTATTTATTTGTTTGTTTTCTTTTAAAATTTTGTTTTACTATAAAAAACTTATTTATTTATGTTTATAACTTAAAAAATAATTTCCATTTTTACATACCTTAAAGCAATCAAGCACGCCTAAATCACGTAAACTCAAACTGCCCTCACACACTGTCCTACCCTGTCCCCCATTGATCTATTGATCTATTGATCTAATTGATCTAATTGATTCAAGTCATATTTTGTGCTACCCTTTCTAAGTTGAAAATTTACATAATTGTTTGATTTATTGAAACATATCTGGAAAACCAGTTTAAAAGATTATTTTTTCTATTTTTTTACCTTGAAACTGTTTTTGCTTCTTTGATGAGCTTTGGCTTGGAATCAGTCAATCAGTAAATCAAACTGTATCAAGCCACCCTCCTAACAAACCGCGATCTATTGATTCTATTGATTCAAGTCTATTTTTTATAACAGAACACAAAACTTTTATTTCTTTATATATTTTCTTCTCAAAACATTTTGGTTTAACTAAAATTTATGTCATTTTATGTTTATTAACTTAAAATATTTTTCTTTTTACATCCCTAAAGCAGTTAAACAGTAAATCAGTAAATACTGCCTTCCACCCACCTTCCTACCCTTCCATTGAATCTATTGATTCTATTGATCTATTGATTCTATTGAATTCAAAGTCATATTTTGTATTAAAACATAACATAAAAATAAGCTTTTCATATACATATATCATACTCCCAACGAATAAATGCAACATAGTAAAGTTTTATCCATCAAATAAAGCTGACATCAACATAAGTTGAGCTAAGAACATAACAAACCTACCACACCTTTAAACACGAATAAACTGTTTAACATAAAGCAAAGTCCCTCATTTAAACTTACATAATTAATCAGCTAAGCAATGCCTACAAAACATATTCCTATTCACACTTTTTTCAAGTATATCTCTAACATTTCAATGTTATTTTAATATTGACATAGTAATATATCAGTAACATGTAACAAAAATTATCATAACCTTAGCTGAACCTAACCTATCATACAGACATTATTATTTATTAATTATTCTTATCTATTATTTATTGATGATTATTATTATTATTATGTATTATTATTATGATATTATTGATTATTATTTTTATTATTTTATTATTATTATCTATATACTATTAGTATTGATTATTATTATTATAATATATATTATATTATTATTTTTATTATTATTATGTTATTATTATTCCGTGAGATCTCAAAAACATGCCAATGAGAGCGAAGGAATAACGCATCATACTGATGGAATATTTAGATAAACTGGGAAAGCACGGCAACAGCGCATCAGACAGAGAAAAATTGTCAACACAGCACAGCAAAAGTGCTGAGCGTGGAATATCAAAAGGGTAATCCTAACATCGCATAGCAAAACTTAGCTGAACCTATTATTTTTGTTTTTGTCATATCTATAACAAACATTAACAATAGATTTAACACTTGACCATTTAGTTAATATAATTTGCTATACCCTAAGCTGTTAACTATCACACTGACAAACTAATAAAATGCTAACACAACAAAGTGCTCACTTCAATAAAGCTAACAACTGCGTGCCCTGAACTAAGAACAAATGTACAACCACAACACACACACACCACACACACACACACACACACACACACACACACACACACACACACATAACAATCCTAACATATCTTATACACGAATAAACGACTAATATTAATAAAGTTCCTTACTTGAACTAAACAAAAATTTAACCCAACCTAACCTAACTGTCATAAAGCATTCGTTAACAATGTAACTAACATTAGAAGTTTCAACTTACCAGCTGAAGTCAAAGTAGCAATCTCAATCTTTACTATACATAAACGATCAAAATATTATTATATTATTATTATTATTATTATTATTATTATTATATTGACTTATTATTATTAATTATTTTATTAATATTATTATTATTATTATTATTATATTGATTATTGTGATTCATTATTTATTATTATTATTATTATTATTATTATTATTATTATTATTATTATTATTATTATTATTATTATTATTATTATTATTATTATTATTATTATTATTATTATTATTATTATTATTAATTATTATTATTTATTATTATTATTATTATTTATTTTATTATATTCCACATAGATCTCACAACACAATAACGTGTGCGACCATATCGCTTTCCATGTTCACAACTAAAACATTGGCTGGGTAAAATGCTCTCTACCTGACACCTAAACATTACGCAGTCTTTAACAAAGAACAAAGGGTTCGGTTAGAAAATTACAAAAGTTGAGTGGGTGGATACAAAGAACGTGAGAAACAACCCATTCAAAAAGCGTGTGAAAAGATAATTAGTTTTGAAGGGGAATAAACAAAGAAGTGTATCAATGTGCCATGAACATCATGGTGCTTTGTTCTAACACATGTATGAATGCGTTCAACAACTGTACTTACAGGTCTAATTGCTATTGTTACAACCTGAATGAAACACACGTACACATAACACACACACAAATGTAGATGTACGTACACATATATATATATATATATATATATTATATATATATATATATATATATATTAATATAATTTATATATATATTATATAATATACTATGATCTCACTCATATAGATATATAATATATTCGAAAGAGTTAGAAAATATGGTTTAATAATAAGATATATTCATCAATTTGAAGATATTAATATTAAAAGGATCTTCACATTTGAGCGCTTTAATTATTTTTTGTGTTGTCCGATTAGTTTTTTCTTTCGCATTTTTAAATGAACATTTCGATTTCTGATAAGTTTTCTCATAAGTTTTTATTATTCTTTCTTTATATTTTAAATTTGGTTTAAAAGTCATTTGTTTTTTCCATTTATCTTATTTTATTTATTTTTTATTTTATGAGCCCTAACACAGCAAGACAACTCGATCGCTAACCCCGAGAGACTACATCCAACGCCCATGTCAAGCGTTAGAACCTTAGCGCTTAACGTCTCAGCGTCTTCATGCCTTTACGTCTCCCCGGATTTAAGGTGTATAACAATTAGATCGCGAGTGACCCTCCGCATCCCTCTTGGTGGACATCATAGTATATATATATATATATGATATATTATATAATATATATATATATATATATATATATATATATATATATATATTATATATATATATATATATATATATATATATATATATATATATTTATATATACGATATTCGCAGTATCTACAAACGCCTAAAGGTAAGGCTGAAAAACGAATCTTAACAATACGAAACATGATAACAAGTAAGAACAAAAACCAAAATAAATATATTTTAATCTGAAACACGTTGTTTCAGGGAGACCTTTTGAGATGAAAAGGAGGGAAATTCTCGCCTTTCCTGTGATTGGACGAAATATATCTTTTCTCCTTTAAACCTATCCTGTGATTGGTTGAATATCCCTTATCTCATATGCTTGTGTTCATGTGATTGGTTGAAAATTATCATACCTCTTCAAAGTTGGATTTGAACAGGGATTTTATTTTACTATTAGGTCTAAACTCATTTTAAAACCATAGTAGCTTTTTAACTGTTAAACGTTGAACAAGTTCTGTGCTCGGTCTTAAAAGTGTTCTATTTTCACTGTTATTACATGTGTATATCATGGGCCGAATCTTAACAGATATACCTCAATAGAAGATATTGTATAATGGACAGTCAAGATCCCTGAAGTAGGGGTTCATTCTTATATAAAAGAAAACACAACTGGGTTTGAATTTTTACGTGTATTAATCAACCTATATGCTCGATATTAACAAACGTATTTTATGAGCGGTATTGAACTACTCTCTATATTCACACTTGAAGAATGGATCAAAGAAGTACTCTAAAGTCTACCGGACTTTTTAGACTCAACCGAAGATTGTTATTAGCGCTAAAGAGAGGTCACGATGGTAGACAACTTTACTCTCGCCTTTTCTAAGTACTGTAATTACACCAGGGATAGGTAGTGGGAGCTTCTAGTATGGAAGAGTGTAATGAATCATGTGTACATTTTGACCCGACTTCATAGAATCATGTATTAAAGGTATCACAGCGGTTGAAGATATAATGTCTGAATCGCATGAGGGTGTTAATGCAGATGAAGAAGACTGAATAAATACTGGGTAATTACGTAGCTGTAGCTCATTCTATGTTATATTATACCAGGAATATTGTGCATTAACGAAAATATCTAAACTGGACTGATACTTGAAACGTATCATTGAAAACTTCCAAACCCTTATCAATACATTTTAATTCATCAGAATCGTGTTCAAAAATATCTATTTTAGAAGTTAAAAATGAATGCAATAACCTTTGTTGATATTCTTACAGTAAACATACTATGATATCTGAGAGAGAACTTTTTACATATGTGCTATCGGATGGTATTGAAGAGATAAGAAACTATCTGAGGAACAAAAACGCAAATGATAAGCATATTTGTAAAGACTTAAAAATTGTTAAAATATTGAAATAAAATATAAAGCTCCATGATAGGGTTGATTAGATTTATATATATATCTAATATATATATAGCTAGAGTAGTATATAATAATATAGTAGATATTGAGTGAGTAATATATATATATATATAGGAAATGTATATGATATATAATATGTATAGTATAAATATATATTATAAAAGTATATATATGATTCTAATAGACTGTATTGTAATATATTTATAATTTAATAAATCTGTAAAATAATATTAATGGTTAAAATATGTTATGTCAGTGATCATATTTAGTTAGTCTAATTATGTAATCAAAGGAATTAAAAGATTATGAACAAGTGTCTTTTACCCTGACTTAACACTTATTTCAACTGAAAGAGTATGGTAAAGTAGATATAGTCGATAGAAGGTTATAAAATAGGTATATAATATATAATAGTAATTAATAATATATATATAATATAATACTAATATAAGTATATAGGACATACATCCCGAGTGAGTGAGAAAAACCTATAAAAAGTATGAGTATAATATATATAATGATATAATAATACCCTATAATTATGTGTCCATCAAGAAGGGAATGGCGCTTAGTGCACATAAGGCGGCGAGTTACCCCTAAGATTGTGAAGAGAATGTCATTACACCTTTTAGGAATCCGGGGGAGGACGTAAGACGCGCAAATGAAGACGGCGTGAGGACGTTAAAGCGCTAAGGTATAAGGAACCTGTTTCGAACGACTTTTACTAATGGGCGTGGATGTTTAGTCTCTCGATGTGGTTAGGCGTGCGATGTTGTGGTGCGTGTGCTGTCCTTTATGGTGTATTATTGACTATAATAAAATAAAGTGAAAAAGGTGGGGGTAAAGATTAATAATATGAAGAATAAAATAAATAAATCAAAGCTCAGAGTAATTAAACCAAAATACGTTAGAAATAAAGATAGAAGTAATAAAAAAATCTGTAAAAGAAAATTAAATGAAGAAAACAAAAAATAGTTTATATTAAAAATGCGAAAGAAAAATAATCGGAAAGAACAAAAGTTTGAAATAGTATTTTAATAGCGCCCAAATGTGTAGAGATCTTTATGAAGTATAATATCTTATTCGAAATTTGAGTTGAGAATATGATCTTGATTATTTAATCTGTAAATATGTACGTAACTCTACGAAATTGACTCAAAGAATAATAAGTGAGAATATATATAATAGTAGAATTAGTGAGGTATGATAGGGAGTGAGATAGTATATATAGTATTATAGTGATTATTATAAGCAAGGAGATATTAAAATATTTGGTAGTATATATATGATATAGTAATAGTATATATAATATATAATATATAGGTGGATAATATAAAATATGATATAAATAATAATAATGTATGATAATATAAATAGGTATATATGCCTTTTCTTAGAAAGAAGTTTATTAGAATAGGATATATTAATAAATATAATATAAGTAATAGTAGTAGAAAAGTTATATATAAATAAATTAATAGTAGATAAGTATCTATAATACAGGAACGTATAGGAAGCTAGATGAATAGTAGTGGTGATAATATATGAAATTATAGTATAGTAATAGTAAATATATTGTGTTGTTGTGGGTGAAAGTGGTGCATATAAGTGTACGTTGTGGTTTGATAATACATGTTTTTGATACGACATAGCAATTAATGTACCCTTTCATAGTGAACAGCCGGTGTGTTGACCGTCAATTGGCGAGTAAGCGTATTGTTAAGGAAAAGCATACAGCCAACCAGGGAAGTTTTCATGCAAGTTGAAGTTTGAGCTCCTTATCTTGTTAATTCCCTTTCAAGCCAACTAATTTATCTTTATTTCACACGCGTTAGTTGAATAAGGGTTAGTTTCTGCATGGATTCTGTTGTATCCACCGCGGTAGAGAGGAGAATTTAGACAACGTAGGTGTCTCCCGAAAACCCATTTTGTACTTTGTGTGGTAAAGAAAAAGGGGTGATGTGTGGAGTCTGTGTAGAGTGTGAATAGAGAATGGCTTGGGATTGTAGGTCCAAAAAGGTAAGGCATGTTAGCAGCGCCAGAGTGTGGTTAGTGTAGGAAGAATCATTGCAAGCGAAATAATGGGTATTGCACACGATTAAGTTTGCGGGGTAGTTGTGAATCTACTAGTGGAGATTAGGAAATCAATAATATAATAATAATAATACATAATATAAAGTAATTATAATTAATAAGTAATAAATAATAATAATTAATAATGAATCAATAATAAAATAATGGTATTAATCCCAGATTGAGGTGTTATAGAGTGTATGTATGTAAATATACAATAATGAATTAATAATAATAATTAATAATACATAATATCAATAATATAATAATGAATGAATGAATACATATAATAATAATAATATAAATAATTAAAAATAGATAATATTATTGATCGTTTATGAATTAGAGTAAAAGATTGAAGATTGAGCTACTGTTGACTTCAGCTGGGTGAAGTGTTGAAAGGCTTTCTAAGTGGTTAGTTACATTGTAACGCAATGCTTGAAGCTCTACTGACAGTTAAGTATAAGGTGTTGAGTATTAAAGTCTTTTGTTTAAGAATCAGATGTAAGTGAAATCTCTATTGAGAATATTAAGTCGATATAATATCGTGAGTTATTAAGAGTGAGTGTTAGGAATTGTTATGTGTGTGGAGAATGTGAATAGATGGTTGTAGTGTGTGTGTGTGTGTGTGATAGATGGATGATGTGTGTGTGTTGTGTGTGTGTGTGGTGGTTTACATTTTAATGTTGTCTGTGAGTTTCATTGCCATTCGTCAGTCGAATAGCTTTAGTGAAAGTTATGGCAGAAAGGCGTTGTATGAAGGGGGTTAAAGGGAAGGCCGTCCTAACAGGTCCGGTGAAGTTGAGTCATGTTTTGATTGTTTTAAGTTAGCATTTATTAGTTTGTCGAGTTGTGTATTGAGTTTACGCTTAGGTTATAAGCAAATTTAGATACTATTTCAAATGTTAGGAATAGAGAGTACCTGCTGTATGTGTATTGTAGAAAATTATGATGAAAAACGGAAAATATTAAATAGTGAGCGTTCAGTCTAAGGTTTTGCTAGTAGACTCGATGTTATTTGTTATACTGGTGTATCGATATTTACGCTCAGAACATTATGGTCTGTTCGGTGTTGCCAAAGTTTGTTGCGGTCTTTGATCTGATCGCTATGTGTGCTCTCCGTGTCATTTTACACAAGCGTGTGATATGCTGAAAAAATCCTGTCTGTGTATGATAATGTGCGTCTCACTTCTTCTCTGTATTCTGCGTTTGGGCACATTTCATCTTTTATATCTTCGACGGAAATCACTAAGTAATTAATAAGTGATATACACTAAATGTAAAATTAAACATTTGAAATAATTATAATCAATAATCATAACCCATTATACATAATTTCATCTATACAGGCACAGGCTAGGTTGTACATAATAATGAACTAATACATTAAGTGAATCTATAATACATCTGCGATCTGTATGCTCGTGATAGGTTAGGTTCATAGTATAAATTCTTCTGTTTAATGTTCTATGCATGTAAAACACATAAACTCTCCATACCTCCATCCTAATATTTAATTCATTTTTCAAAACATTGGTATATAGTCCTAGAGGAGTGGGCCGTTGCCATGTGCGACGAACCACATAACATCTCTTAATGGATGGTTTCGGTATCGTCATTTTTTTTACTCAGATGAGAGCGAAGTGTAGTTTAGACAATAGGAGTAGGTCGTTTAATACAGCGGCGCTAATAGTTAGCAGTATTATTTTGACTCTCGTTAAGTAAGTCTAGAAGCAGCAAGATATGACTTGATGAGTTGTTGATGAGTTAACAGGTTGTCTCATTCGGCTGTATAAGATTAGTCGGCTCTTAAAGTGCTCCTGTGATAATATCTGTCTCTTAGCTACAGTTCATCTCTCAAATCGTAAATTGTGCGAGCCTTTATTGAGTGTAGAATATACATCTTATTGGTATATGAGTTTAGAATTTATATTGCGTTTGGGGAGTATGAGTAGAAGTAAAATATCAATGGAAAAGCTTATATGCTTCAGCCGATGAAATGATGGTAAGAGCATATCATAACAGTGGAGCTGGACTCACAATGAAGAATTCGAAGAATCGTCAGGCGTGATCATACCAACCTAGCCTAGTCTCAATAGTAGAATCGTTTAGATGGTGGTAGAAGTTTTGGCCACAATGAACTCATTCTTAGATTCCTAACACGTCGCGAGAATATTACTGCTTTCTCACTGACTTATTGGTCGTCTGAGTACTCATTTTAAAATTGCAACCAACTTAATTTTTAAAGTAATTATATACATAACAGACCGATAATCTGAAGATACAATCATTTAGGTTAAAAGCAAAAATGCTTTTAAAACAGCACTCAAGGCAAACAGAAAATAAGTAATAAAAGTTTTGTAGTGTTTATGTTATATCAGAACATCGATGGACGTTGACATCATATAGACAAATACAAATCTATATATAGATTCATATTTAGGCTCATTGTCAATTAGATCTAATAGATTCGCGGTTAATAGTTGAAGATAGTTCGGAATAAAGTTTGGGGTTTTTTCTGAAGATACCTCAGAGCGTACTGTACCTCTTACTGATTCTGATTTACTGCTTTTGATTCCCTGCAAATTTTTTAGTAAAAAATGCAAAATTTTTTGAAGTATGAGTAAACATAAGAAGATATAATTTGTGGTTATATGTAAATTCAAATATCAATTCTGTCAGAGGATACAGAAACAAAATATAAAAAGCTAATTACAAAAGGTCTTTTTGCAGACTACCTTATATAGTTTCCCGTCGTCACTAAAAACTCACATATTCGAGGAATGACTGACGTGTCTAACAAGGTATGACTATCAATATGAAATCAATGAGATCAAGCCTCAGATTCTGGGCTATATGAAGGGGGTATCCAGAGTAGAGAGAATGGGCTGGAGGGTGACTCTAGTTTGATTGACTGATTTTACTGAACCCTTCCTAGCTGCTTTAAGGTAATGTAAAAATGCAAATTTTTAAGTTATTTACATAAAAAGAATTAGAATAAATTTTCTATAGTAAAAACAAAAAATTTTTAAAGAAAACAAAACAATCAAATAAAGTAAGAATTGTGATTGTATGAGATGATATTATAGCTTCTCACAAGAATATGGACTTTGATCAATAGAATTAAGATTCAAGTAGATTAATCAATAAATCGATATGGAAACAAGTTATAGATATCTATGTGGTAGGATGGAAGGTAGCTGGATGGTAACTAAATTTGGATTTGAGCTGGCATGTTACTGATTTACTGGGATTAAGCTGAATTTACTGATTTACTGATTTACTTGATTTTACTGATTTCTGATTTACTGATCTGATATACTGATTTAGGGGTTATTTGATAAAAAGGAATGCTGACAAAGAAAAATTTGTAAAGTCATCCTATATATTATGAAGAAGTATAGGTATTATTTGTTGTGTAAGGAAGTTAAAAGGCGATAAAATTAATAATGTTTAAGAAACGCGCAGAAATTATATTAAAATAGCTTATATAATTATCCAAAATTTTAGATTTGTTATAGTTAAAAATGACGGCCAGTGAAACACAGAACAAAACAAATTAAAGGGGTTGACAAATAATTGTACGTCTAGCCACCACAATGTGTATACAGGTCATAAGTTATGATCGGTGTGTACATCATCACCTAGGATCTATGAGAAGATTGCAAAAGAGAAAGTAGTGATACTATATTTAATGGTCCATCACAGAGAGTCAAAATAATGATCACGGTTGGGTAAGAGGGTACGGCAGTTTTGAATAAGAGGGCAAAGTTGTTGGAGATTTATTGGGCAATTTAGCTCGCCTTACGTGCTATTAAAAAGGGATGATAAATAGAATGTCAGGTTTTGTAAGGTGTTGTTGAGATAAACGATATTAAAATAAAATTGTAGAGTCTTCCACCTTGTATCAAAGTGAGAAAACATAATGAGCTTAAAGGAATATAAACAAGAGACAAAATAACATAAAGTTTGTGAGATTATTTTACCCCAGAGTATGGGTTACAGGATCGAACTCATGACTTTGAATCAACTAGATCAATAGATCAATAGATCATGGAAGGAGGCGCGTCATTAGGAAGCGTGCGTAAGCTGGAAGGCGAGGTTTTTTGGTACTTGTCTAACGCATTTGTATCTGTTTATCGTAATTTTAAAGCAGGTGAATTACCGTGAAGCGAGAGATCACGAATGAGGTGTGGCGTTTAAGATCTCACATACTACTATTGAAAACTATATTATCGAACATTTTCTTCATTGCTGACCTCCAACAACTACCTCTTGCCAGTTGTATCTGTACGTTAAGAAAGCAACAAAAACCTCAACCCATTACAATATCATAAGTGTTTAAGAGATATATGAGGATTCTATATATATGAATAGAAGAAGATAAATGAAAACTAAGAATATATAAATTAAATATTATAAATATATCAAGTTAAAACTTTTTAAACACATAAAATTAATAAATGCCTTTATAATATGACAATATACAAAACACACTTCTAGTGTAAAAGCAGCAAATGAAATGTCTTTATCTATAATTGATATTGTATCGTAAAAACGGTCGCTTATGTATATATTTCAAGAAGTGGTCTCTTTTCGGCTATACTCTGACTTAGAATGTATACTCAATAACCTTAGGTTGTATAAGTATACAGGCTATATTAGTTCGTTCTATCGATATAGTGGATGCTGAGAAATCACTTTGTAGCTTGTCCTGACGACTTAGAGCTTTCCACTCTATTTCAGACATTTCTACGGATACAGGTTTTTCTCTCTTTCATAAAGTCGGTGTAACTAGTAAATGTCGTTTCTATTATAATAAATATACAATAGATGATAAATATATTTCTCTTTCAAGAGAATTTATTTAAAATAATCAATATTTAAGCCGTAGAGTCCTATTTCTTTTAACTGAGAATTGGGCGTTTATTAATTAATGTGTATATATATATATTGTATATCATATATAATAAGGTTAGGTTTAAAACGGCCCAATTTCCTATATATAGAGTAACCACCTTACATAATATCGCTTCATTTACCTCATATTAATATAGGATAGGTGTCACCAATCGATACTATGACAGGAAAAAATACCCGGGTATATATATAGATAATATATCATATATATATATTTAGTTAAATATTTATATAATATATTAATATATATATATATATATATTATATTAATATATATTAGTATAATATATATAAATATATATATATAATATATATTAATATATGAGATATATATATAGTATACTATATATAATATATATTTAATATAATATATATATACTTATATATATATATATATATAGTATATATATATATATATTTATATAATATATATGTTGTATATAGCGTTAGTTAGTTAGCTAGTTAGTTAGAATTTAGTTATGAATTTAAGTTTAATGTTAGTTAGAAGAGATTGAGAGTATTTACCTTAAATATTGATAATGGTAATGTAGTATGTAATGTAATGTAATATGTACATATGTAATGTAACGTGCATACATAAAAGTAATGTATGTATAATGTAATTATGTCATGTAGTATGTTATGTATTATTGTATGTATGTATGTAATATGTATTTGTATTATTGTATTGTGTTTTCTATCCCCTTTACATTATGTTAAACAGGGTGTTGAACTGTTATTATATCTTTATGTTTAGATGACAAGAACAAAGAACTTAGAGTGATGTTAAATTACTAAATGAAAATACATCTGGTGCTTTATTGATTCAACTTACCCTATGTTTATAATTACGATTATATTTATATAATTATATACAGATGACATCTTAACCTTTTAAGTTAATGAATATAAATGTTAATTAAAGTTATCTTTGTCTTTATAACTCCCCCTCTTTTAAAATGATAATTAGTTTTAAATAAAAAGAATTTTATTAACCAATACCGTTTTATGTGATGTGCTCTCCCCTCTGTATTTGATAAAAATGAACCTCCTTGAATCTTTATTTTTCCCTTTAAAGTCTTCTCCCCATCGTGTAAAATTTTCACAAACGCCAATTGTTATATTTATAAACTGTAATGTAAATAATTAGCTGCAGATACCTATATCCCCATATTAGGCATTAAAACTGATTTAAATTCCTTTTTGTCAATAAGCCTTAATGCTCTTGTTAAAAAAAAGGTATCATAGAATTTTCACGCTTTGTCATCATTAAACGATTATAATTAGAATTTTTATCTATTTTGTTACAAATAGTCTCCCTATCTTGCTTATTATTCCCTCACCCTCTTCATGCTTCACTTCCTTCTTACTCTCCTTTCAGTCTCCCCTCATTTATTTACTTTTAAGGCAGTTTAATATAAGTATGCTTCCTCTCCTCTGTAGGGGTAATAGAATACAGTGAAAGAAGTAAGATGTAGCTGTTGATTGAGACGTCTCTCGAACAAGGTGGAGACGGAATACGAGACGGCGCTAGAAAAAATAATTTACAATACGTTAAGTTAATGGCGCGAGCACGCATGTATTGTTTACTCTTACTTGATACGATAAGTGATCTACTTAATATAATTTATGCTAAGCAGATTATTAAGGATAGACAATATATTAATATTATAAGTATATATATATAATATATATATATATTATATATAATATATATTATAATATATTATTAATAAATTTATTATATATATATATATACGCTGTAGGTGATTAAGGTGCTGTGCGTTAGGTGATAATATAGTATGGGCGTGGTGTTGTGTACGTTTGTTTATCTCTATTAGTACTTATATATGAATGAACGTGATTACATTCGTGAGAACGTAAGTGATATGTCAAGTATAGTTTAAATAACTCAAATACTAAATTTACTAATGGATAGGTAATTTTTGAGTTTCCAAAGTAGATGGAATGAGTGATATATAATATTCCTATATATATATATATAATTATATAGTAATAATTAGATTCTATGTATTACTAGTAAATAGTATAAATATTTTAAAATTCTATCCAAAATCAAATGAATATATATATTAGGACCTAATTAGGCGGTGAAATATTGTGAGTATATATTATATTAATAGTTTATTGTCATGAATTTATTATGTAATGATTAAATTTTTTGTTCCAGGATTCCAGTTTCATAGATATCCGAGTTTAAAGAGTGTGGCTGCCGAGATTGGTTCACACGTGTCGGAAGCCGAGAGTTCTACTGTTTCCACGTTTCTCAAGGGTCCCTATAAGAAATACCATATCGGTCAGCATTTGATTGCGAGGAGATTTCCGAGTATTCCAGTTACCTGCAAAAAGAGTGGGTTACATTTACAATACTCATGTATATTCTGCATGAAAAAACGTAATTCACGTGCAGAGAAAATTATGAGCGCTACCTCTTCGTAATGTTGTGTAAATAGATAATAAATTTGTAATAGTAGAGTTCGTCTTTCTTAACTGCGCTGAAAAGATCAAAAAGCGGTCATATCTCCTCTAGTCTCCCATAGATGTGTAACAATAACATATAGAAAATTTCTCATGGTGTCTGTGAAGTGAGTGACGACTCTTTCAGTAGGAGAAAAATTATCCAAAAGATGTGATTGGAGTATAATAAATTGACCTAAATAGTAAGTAAGCGAGTATAATTATACGCTGATAAAATGAAAGTGCTCAGAATGGATATGTTGTTAGATCGAGTGAGTGCTTCTCGTTGAAGTATGTCCTGCGCAATGAGACAGGGATAGGATATGATTTGGATTGTATGTATGTAGGTAGTGCGTCAGCTTGCGTCTATACGTTAATTTGAGAAGCAAGGTCGGACACTGACACACCTTTGAAATTGACGGAACCTTAAGAGTGACTAGTGAGGTATGAAGGGTTGTTTAGGAGGTAAGAAAGAGTACTAGTGATGTAGAGATGTATGATGATTATGATATCTTGATCGAATATACAGAGAATATTAAAGAAATAATAAGGTGTAGTGGATAGAGTGAGTTAGTATGTTGAAAGACGAGAGTGGTTGGAATAGTGAGGATATTGTATACAGTGATAAAATTGAGTATCTCCAGAAATATATTAGCATTGTGAGCCAGATGGTAGAGAAGTGAGTAAAATGGCAACTCGCTCAGTGTGTATAAGATCACTCTTTAGAAATATAACATTTTAACCTGGGTGATATCAAATCGTGAGACTAACATATGTATTGCTTAATATGACTTTGATGGTTGTGATTTAATTTTAGTGCATAATGTTAGTGACTGAATAGAGCAAACTAATTATGTGTGTGTTTTTAGGAGAGGGTGGTTAAGTGTATGAATAGTTGTATGTATTGTATGATGAGAAATGTAAGTGTTTGATGAATTTATTTGCTCAAATGTATGTTATTGTTCTGTTGATATAATGTATGTATGTATGTAGTTTAAGCTGTGTTGATACTTGATAGTATTAGTCTGTATGGTATTATTTGCTGCTACGCCTATTCATATAGTGAGTAAAAGTTTTGAATGATGCTAGATATATGTAGTAATACCTGGTTAATTTGATATAGTACTGAAACTATGTAGGAAAATAGAAATATTAGATATATGGAAATGTGTTCAATTTGGACCATTTTATGGCGTGTTAGTGTGCGAGAACAAATTGATACAAATTACGGTCATGAACGCATTAGGGAGATTTGTGGTGTGAAGAAGAAAGTGGTAAATGATAGAATAAACGAGAAGTATCCATTAATGGCTGGTTCAAACGGAAAATGCATGGTATGCATTTCGGTTAATGTAAGTGGATGATATAGTGGAGGTGTATGCTGGGATCGACCGGCTTGGGAACCGGAAAAAAGTGATTGATCAGTAACGAATGTGCTCAACGGAAAGCGATGCGAAGTCTTTGGCAAAGAGTGAAAAAGTTTGCATACAGTGTAATTGAGAATGATGGAAATTTTGTGAAGGGATATCTTTGTAGGCCTGACCAGGATGAGCCCCATTGAATACTTTAGTCTCGTCGTTGAATTTTTGTGGACTGTGACGTCAATGTTCCATTTAAAGGGGTCATGGGGTCATGGTAAGGAGGGGGCTTTCAATGATGGATGATGATGAGATATGAATCAATATATATCCACCTTCTCTCCCCAAGATGGGGTAAGGTGCGTGTAACATGACCGGAAAAAAAAATAGTAGTACAAAGAGCATGACGCCAAGTCCGAAAAAAAGGAACAATCCCAGACTATACAGTCTCCTTCGTATACCTATTCAATGTGCAACTCGTCGAGGTCAGGAAAATCCAACCTAGAAGCTTCATATCCGCGACGAAAACTCTCACGTTATGGCATCTCGTCAATGTGGGGTCCATTCCTTGGCCAGGTGGGCCACAACCATACCCCCTCACAAAACCCCGCCATTCACCCCTATTATGCATTTTTCTTCTCAACTCTGCCAGAATTCATTCTAGGTTGATTTATGCGTTAAAATTGATACGCAAATTTGTGGCAGTGTGGGTACTGATGTTTGATATGCGTTAGTCATCTGCGTAGAGTTAATTAGTTTTGAATGGGAGTTGGGGTAGGATATTCAGCTGTAAAGAGAGTAAACAGGAATGGAGAGGATACATCCCTGGGGGACTCCATTTCTTAGATTTACAGTTAAAGAGATTTGAAATTTGCTGGTTACCTGAGCGGTGAGTCCAGATATAAAATTGGATAGCCATTTTTTGTAATTGTTATGGAAAGGTGAATTTGAATTTTTTTGAATAAGTATGTGTCTAGGTACTGTGTCAAAGGTTTTACTGATATCAATAACCTGGAGTATTGTTCTATGGAATGGTGTCCTGTTCAACCCGTTTACGATGTTTTGTGTGATATTTATTAGGACTGTTGAGGTAGAGTGAGATTTTTTAAAGCCATGTTGGTGATTTGGAGAGTGAAAATTGGGTTGTATTTTGGTGAGTATGATTTTCTTCATTAGTTTGCACAAGGAGGATAGAAGGGATATGGGTCTGTATGAATGAATGACTGAAGATGGGAGGTTGGGATCTTTTCTGGGTTTTAAATTGGGTATGATAATTGCTTTTTTCCAGTATGGAGTGATATAAATAAAAGACAGGATTTGTTGAAGATATTTGTAATGAATGATATAGCGGAAGGTTCAAAGTGTTTTATGGGAAGGTTAGAGATGTTGTCCGTGACAGCAGCTGGGGAATTTTTTAAGGTTTTGATAAGTATAGTTATTTCTAGTGTAGAAAATGGGGGGTTGGGGTTGATTTCTAATTTAGTTCTTTTCAATTTGATTATTATTTTTCTATTATTTACGTGGGTAAATTTGTTGGAGATACTGGAACAGTGCTGTGCAAAGATATTGCAGTGCTGTTTGAGGGGAAGGAAGGGATGTTTTTGTTGCCTTAAAATTTCGTTTGTGGGTGGAGAGTTGTTTGGGGAGTTATGGAGCCGTTTTATTACTTGCCATGTTCTTTTTCTTCCGGCCTTCAATTACTATGAACTAGATGTTTTTTGAATTTTTCTGCTTTATGGGTAGAGATGAGATTGAAGATTTGTGTGTTTAAGTAGTTAATTTGTGTAGTTAGATATGGAGTATAAGTTTTTTTTGTTGTCAAAGGGTGTTTCTTTGCTTTATCAAGTTACAGATTTCAGGTGTTAATGAGAGGTTGTAGTGTTTTTTGTGGCCTTTTCGAATGTAAAGGTTAGAGGCTTTTTGGACTACTTTGGTGAAATTATCGATGGCTTTATGAAGAGAGTGGGAATTACTAATTTCTAGTAGAGGAATGTATGTTTCAATGTGTTGGGCGAATTTCGACCAGTTTGCTTTTTTGTAGTTTGTAAAGGTTGAAGTAATACTGGGTTCTAATTTTTTGTTGTTTTATATGTGATTATTATTGGGACGTGGTCTGATGGAGATCAAATTTCTGTATTCCATGTAGTGTTGGTAAAAAGAGATGGAGAGGAGGAATTGATGTCGGGAGATGTCTTGGTTTGGTTTGTTTGGGGAGGAATTCGGGTGAGAAGGTTTTCGTAGGTATATTCAAGTTCTAAAGTTCATCGAGAATATATATATATATATATATATATATATATATATATATATATATATATATATTATATATATATATTATATATATATATATATAATATATATATATATATATATATATATATATAATATTATATATATTATATATATATAGGTATATTTATATATATATATATTATATATTATATATATAGATATATATATAATATTAATATTATAGATATATATATATTTTCTTTTTAAACCAGAGGAAGTGGAAGCAAGATTTTCCTGTAAGGCTGGTTGTTCCTGATTTGCTTCTTGAATTTCATTATGAATTCCAACTTTGACTGAACAATCTTCACTTTTAAGATCACTATCATCAACTTTATCTGGCAGTGGAGTTTCAACTTTTTGATTTACATCCATGAATTCCTTTCAAATATACTATAATTATATATATATATATATAATATATATTATTATATATATATTATATAATATATGATATATATATATATTATATAAATATATATATATATATATAATATATATATAATATATAATATAATATATATATATATATATATATTATAATATATATATATATATATTATATATATAATATATATATTCTCTTCTTTCTTTTCTTTAGCTACCTCTTTTTCCCCAAGACTGGGAGTAAGGTGCGCTATAAGCACCGGAAAAGAAAAGCAGTAGGAAAATATGACAAATGTCGAAAAGAAGCCCAGCCTTACGCCCCCTCTGTACATTAATTAGTGAGAAAAATTCGTCACAGACAGAAAATCCACCCTAGAGCTTCATGGGGACCGCGACCGGACCTCCACTATGGTAAATCGTCAATGTTAAGGGGGTTCTCCCTTGGCCCAGGTGGGCCACAACCATGCCCCCTCACAAAACCCCGCCACTCTCTTCTATCATGCATTTCTTCTCTCCTCTGCAAAACTCACATTTCTCTCTTCAGACAATTTCGTTTACGTACTCAATCCCTTCTCTTCGGTCTCCCAGGCCGGTCGGTTCCAACACACACTCCACCACTATACATCCGCTTAACCAACCGGACTTCATTCATCCTTTCCACATGACCAAACCATCTCAACATACTTCATTTACTCTCTCATTTATCCCTTTCTTCAACTACCTATGCATCCAACTCCTCCGTAATATCGTGTCCATACTTCCCTCCTCATTTGTATTCAATTCTTCCCTGCGACACCTAGCTCTAATCATCCCTAAGTAATATAATATCCATATGTCTGGAATATCATCCATTGATAACATATATTAGCATCTAATAATTTTAAATAGAATCTTTCCTTTTATTCCAAGTGAACATCTCCGTACTCCTTACCACCGAATTGAGTCCGTACATCAACACAAGTTGATCCGAATTAGACATACCCTCATACTGCAAAGTACCATCTAGTACAATTAATTATCTATCCTCCAAGACTTGAGTCCTGCTCGCTTAGAATTTCATATATTTATCTATTCTACCACTTAAAATTAGCAAAAGTATCGTTTTAATAGTAATATTGCACATCCACCTTCGCACTATAATACTTAATAGCTATTTTTCCATCTTTCTTCTGAATCTACAAAAAAAGGTTGATTTTTTGCACTCTAATATAACTTTGTCATTATTATTCTTGTATTTAATTTTTACTCTATTTAATTTATTCCTCAGCTCTCCACATAAGCAAGTATCAAAAACACCCCCAGTTCCTAAAGATCCAACATCAACGCTTTCTAGCACAACTTCGGTCTCTCGCAATCCTCTTGGAGTTTGCGAAACTTGAACGTTGGAAGACCCTGTAAGATGTGAAGCATCTTCTATTTTCCACTTCTCACCACTAAACTTTATCTTGTCTGCTTACGTACGTTTCTGTCTATTCACTTATTATACATTAACGCCCTTTTCTCTTCTTCTCTCTCTCTCTCTCTCTCTCTCCCTTACTCATCTCTATCATTATTTAAAATACTCATAGAACTATATATATCATTACTTGTTTATCCATAGTATATTATATATATAATATATATATATATATATATATATTATTGTATATATATATACTATTCAATACCATATATATATATTATAATGGAATAATAGGACCAACTACAAAAGTGATTAATAGAACCAACTATAAAATATAGCAAAGGTAGGTCAATAAGTTACTTCATTACCAAACTATTCCTAATATACATAACTCTATTATAATAAATATACTTAGTCTACCTCCCGTATTTATATAATATATAATATATATATACTATATTATAATATATAAACTTATACCATATAATTTATTATATTTATTTTATAGTTTATATTTATATTTATTTAAAAGTATCATCCACTCTATATCATTATTTTATAACTATAATACTTACTGCCAATCTTTATATACTATATATATACTTATATAACCATATATATAAATATTTCCATCTATATATCTAAAACTATTCATATCTTCAGATATTCTCAGCTACTACAACTATATATATATTAGATAACCAATATTGAAGTGCGGAACTAATATTATATGTCAATATAAACCGTCATTCCATCCCACTACCGTATAATTATATATATATATATATATATATATATATATATATATATATATAGTATATATATTATATATATATATGAGTTATATATATATATAGTTTATTAGTTTTTCAGATTAGTGATACTGTGAAATACCTAACAACTGCTCATTGTTTAAGAATGCAAATAAATCTGTTAACAACATCATTTCTGCCGTTGTAAAATAAAAAACATCATACATCCCTAAAACTTTATTTATTTTATTTTTTATTTTATGTTAGCTTTAATTTATTTTGTACTTTCATAACTAAAATTTTACCCTGATTCCAAAAATGTATTCAATTAGTGTATATCTATCGTTTAGTTTTTTAACTATTGGGCCGTCAGCCTAATGGTAGACCGCCGATTTATCTGCTTGGAGATATATATATAATATATATATATATATTATATTATATATATATATATATATATATATATTATATATATATATATTATAGACTATATATATATATATATATATTATATATTATATATATTGTATTATTAATTAATATCAAAATTATAAATCGGATTATAAAATATCGATATATCGATTATTTTTAATATCGATATTTATAAGGCAATTTGATATCGAATTATATCGATTAATTTTTTTAATATCGATATATCGATATTGATAAAGATAGTTCTTTTTTTTTAGGTTATTTTTCGGCAATCGCCTTGACTTACTGATTATATATATATATATAAGGTATATAATATATATATATATATATATATACTATATAATATATATATAATATATTATTATATATATATATATATATAGTATATATTATAAAAATATTGTATATATATATATATCGTAGATAAACAAATGGATGGATGAATGGAGAAAGAAATATTTATAAATTGTCTTAATATATATATATAATAATATATTAATATATATATATTATATATACATATTATATTATATGGACTATATATATGATAATAACACCTTATCCTAATATATACTATTACTATAATTACTACCTATATATAAATTAATCTTATTATATATATATAATATATATACATATCCATATACTTATATTATACATATATACTATTATTACTAAATCACACATATTATACTCTTATATATTATATATATTCTCTATATATAGTAAGTATATATACTATATACTATAATATACTTATATATATATATATATATATATCTGTTATATATATATATATCACCCTAACCTATACATATATATATAATATATATGACAGGTATTATTATTAATGATAATATTTATTATTATGAGCTATACTATATATATATATTTATAATATTTATTTATATTAATTACATATTAAACTGGTTATATATTTTTTTCCATAAATATGTCAATTTTGTTCTACTTTAGATTAATGTATTTATATATATTAATATAGAATATAATTATATATAATTAATATAAATAATAATAATAGTAGTATATATATATATATATAGTAATAGTATATTATACTCGTATATAATATATGGGATATACTAATATATAAATACAACTTATATATATATATATACAATAATTATATAATAATTATAATATATATTATATATATATATATATATTATATATTATATATATAATATATATAATTATAGCAATGCCTTGTTTTGTTCATAAAAAATGGTGGAAATTACTTGAGATTTAGCATATTATATGAGTATTACAAATCTTAGTAACAAATATGCTTAAATCTCAATAATTTCACACCTTTTCATAATTTAAAAAGACATTACTATTAATTAAATATTATTTAGACGTTTAAGCTTTATACTAAACTTTATTATATATATTATTATATAATATAATATATTATATTTAATAATATAGTATATTATATATAATATATATATAGGTATAATATAATATAATATATATTATATATAATATATAATAATATACTAGTTGGTACGATCTTCTAGCAACTTTTTACCACTTCTGCTCTCTCTCCTCTCTCTCATCTCTCTTCTCTCATCATCTCTCCCTCTCTACCTCCTCTCTATATCTTCCTCTCTCTCTATATCTCTCTTCTATATCTCCTCTTTATCTCTCTTTTCTATATCATTCTACTATCTATCTATCTATCTATCTACTATCTATCTATATCTGAGTCATATATATATATATATATATATATTATTAATAAAAATATATTATATATATATATATATATATATATTATGTATATATATAATATTATAATGTTATAATATAAATTATAATTATATTATATTAATTATAGGATTATATATATATATATATATAATATATATATTAATGATCTGGTAAGAATATATTATAATTAGACAGTATTTATATATATATATATAATATATATATATATATATATATATATTATTATATACATATATATATACTTATTAATATAATATATATTAATTATTAATATATATATAATATATATATATATTATACCGGTATATATTTATATATATATATAAATATAATATCATAATAATATATATATATATATATATAATATATATAGTATATAACTAGTATATATATATATATATTATATGATATATATATACATATATATAGAATATATATATATATTATATATATATATATATTAGTATATATAGATATATATATATATATAATATATATATATATATATTATATATATTATATATATTACTAACTATTATATATATATATAATTAAATACTGAAGTTATACCTTGTAAAACGTTTTCTTATCTTTAAAAACGTTTCTAATAGCTGATTCCATGATTTAACTATAATATTTAAAAGTCATTCTGTAATTCTATTATTTCTTAAACGATTTTAGTAATTCGTTAATTAATTGTATGTTTTTTGTTAATTTTAATTTTGTTATAAGCATTGTTATGATTATGTTTAGTATTTAAACACATATATTTATAACATTAATCATTGTAAAAAAAATGTACTCTAAATTCAGACACCACTCCCATCATCGTTACTAAATGGGCACTGAACTGCAAGCCTTTTTTTTAGTAAAACGTGGTTTTTTAAAAAAAAAAAGGCCGTCTTGATTTCTAATAGTCAGTTATTCTTACCTTTTTCGTTTAAATTTTGCATAGTCTTTTATATTTTATGCTGTAATACATTTCATTTATTGATCAAAATTTTCTGAAAAGTTTGAAATTTTATTCTTAACATATGAAATGCAAAAATAGATCGTTCTATTAATGTTAACTCGCTGATCAACTAGATAGCACTGAGTGCGAGTCGCACTGCTGATATATATATAACATATAATATATATATACCAATATATAAATTTTATAAATATATTAAAATTATATTAGGATATATAGTATATATTATATATATATATATATATATATATATATATATATTTATATATATATATATATATATATATATTATATAATTTATTATTATAATATATATATATATATATATATATATATATATATAAATATATATATATTATATATATATAAATTATATAGTATATATATATATAATATATATATATATATATTTAAACATAAACTTATATATATATATATATATAAATATATATATATATATATATATATATATATTACTATCTATATTAACCTAAAATTGCATTATGTATGTAGATATTATATATTATACTTTTAATATATATATATATATATATATATAATATATAATATATATTATATAATAAAAATAATAATAATAATAATAATAATAATAATAATAATAATAATAATAATAATAATAATAATAATAATAATAATAATAATAATAAGTAAATAATAATAATAATAATTATATTGAAATTCTATATATACAGCTCACAAATTTGTTTAATAAAAGTTTTCAGACTTTTAGCTTAAAATTCACGAAATATTTTTTTTTAATTTCCATTTAATTTTTTTAAAACCATTTTCTAGAAAATAATTTACAAAGAAAGTATGAGGCATATTATTTTATTAGTTTCCTGACAGGTTTCGTCGTAAACTACGGCGTCTTCAAAAGTTCGATTCTAACAATTGAATGAGTTATTGTACACAAAATTTAAGATTATAAATTATTAAATTTTAGGTAGCATTTCATATTATATTTAATCTAAGGGGCATTACGTTAAGATTTATGTCAATGGTTTTTTTTGCGATGTTTTTTTTTTGTAATAAGCTTCAGCTATTTTTAGTTTTTGCTCTTCTCATGAGGAGTGTAAAATTTTAAATGATTTTGATATATCAGGTACAGTTGTCCTGCTATGCTCAGTGAGTTAATGTTCATATGTTTTATTGGGTTTGAAAGCTGTGCTGGCATGCCCTCTTTGCAAATCTATTAGTCGTGTAACCAATATATGTCGATGTACAGTCAGACTCGGGACATGCGAATTGGTACACGGCATTTTGATTAACTGAAAGGGTATCCTTAGTAGAAAAGCAGGAGGAATGCCTTCTTGTTTTGTGGTATAGCTTAACTGTGATTCTGAGTTGCTTGTAGATATCTAATGTGGGTATTAATAACGCCGCAAAGACATTTTTCCTCTTTATCCAACTGCAAATGAAAATTATAAGAAAATATTTCGTGAATTGGAAGCTAATAATAATAATAATAATAAATAATAATAACTAATAATAAGAATAAAATAATTAATAAAATAATATAATGAATAATAATAAATAATAATAATAATGAATAATAATAATAATAATAATAGAATTGAAGATTATTGGTTATTATTTTTATTATTATATTATTATTATTATTATTATGCATTTTATTATTATTATATTATTATTATATTCATTATTATTATTATTATTATTATTATTATATTATTATTTATTATTCATTATTATTATTATTATTGATTATTTATATTTATTATTATCTATATTATTATTATTATTTATTATTATTATTATTATTATTATTATTATTATTATTATTATTATTATTTTTATTTTTATTATTATTAATTATATTATTATCATTATTATTATTATTATTATTATTATTATTATTATTATTATTATTATTATTATTATTATTATTATTATTATTATTATTATTATTATTATTATTTATATTATCAACTTGCGAAGGTTAAGTAAATTGAAAACAATCAAATTACAATTATAATGATAAGAAATAAAAACATTTTCTTTAAACTACTTTTCAAATACGTATGAAAATCGCAAAGTATTATTATTGCTTTTCGAATCCTTTAATATAAATAATATAGTACTAAAACAACATGTGTTAAAATTGAATGAATATTGTAGTGTCGTACTGGGAAATCTTTACCAAAAAGTGCTAATCAAAAAGTGTGAAATGGGATGAACAACTCATAACACTATATTATATTTCGAATTCTTTGCTGTTTAGTCTTTTTAGTAAGCATTTTGTATTATTACTTTACGATCTATAATATATTCCTTAAATCAAAGTGCTGAAACCGAATGAATTATTTAAAATAGTTACCCATGTCAAATTAAAAAATTTTAAAAATAAAAACTTTTAGTTTAATTTCCAATCATTTTTAATGATTTTGATGAAAGCTAAAAATTAAAAACTTTTATATTCTTCAAATCATAATTCTTATTGCTTAATTTACTTTTTATAATATATATTAATATATATATATATATATATATATATATCTTATATATATATATTATATTAATATATATATATATATATTATATATATATATATATATATATATATATATATATATATATATATATATATATATATATATATATATATATATATATATATCATCGTTCTTCACGATTTTTAACGAATTATACTTATACTAGCTCGTAACTATATCTGCATTATTTTACTAAATTTTCTTCTCATGGATGATTGATAAAATAGTACAGATTTGTGGTTAAAAAAAAAAAAAAAAGTGCTGCTGCTCCAAAAATATTAAAAATTAGATAAAAAACCAACGATATGTAAAAAAGTAGATAATTAACCAGCGAAAATTATATTATAGATTGAATTTTAAATAATAATGTTATTAGGAATAATAATAATAATAATAATAATAATAATAAAATAATAATTAAATAATAATAATTAATTAAGAATAATTAAATAATAATAATAAGAATAATATAATGATCATAAAGAATTAATAATTAATAATAATAATAATAATAATAATAATAATAATAATAATAATAATAATAATAATAATAATAATAATAATAATAATAATAATAATAATAATAATAATAATAAAATAATAATAATAATAATAATAATAATATTAAAACACCTCTCAACTTCAATGGTAAAACATATATTAAAAAAAATGGCGTATCTATGGGATCACCTTTAGGACCAACTTTCACAGATTTCTACATGTCATCGGGAGAAAAAACAAAATTTTTTAATGAAAACGCCCCATTCAATACTTTCTTTCACATTCGATACCTTAAGTTGACACCTTTGTAATATTTTACGACACAGAACATATTCAATGAGAGTTCAAATCCAAAATAGAAGATCTCAGTGGTTTTAAATTTACTTTTCCTTCGTTTAAAAAATTAACTACATTAATTTTCTTAGATGTTAATATTAAAATTAAAGAGGATGGAAAAAAATTGATAGAAGCGTCTTACGTTAAATCTAACAGATAAAGATAACATACTTGAAATTTCGACTCTTTTCACTCCCTAAATTACAAAATTGCATACCATAAAGACTCTTAGTTCACCGAGCATTTAAGATATCTCTGATTAAACTCTTTTTTCCTTAGAAGTTAAAAGATATAACTCAATTTAATAAATAATAACAACTGTCCCCAATATGTTACAAAGTAAACTATAAAAGAACACTTTAAATAACTTACTTACCAATACCATGAATGAAAACGAAACCATGATAAGCTCGATTAGTATATTATAAAACTGAAAGATATCAGTCAGAAAAAAAGATGAAGAAAGAAACAAATTAAAATAATTTTAAAAGGCTATTAAAGCAGAAAGACGGGAAGAAGCCTATATTAAGATCGTACTATAAGCCATTGAAACTGGGCTCGTGCTCTCTACTCGTGAAGCGCTTTCTGATGGTGGGAGTAGTAACGTTGTGTACCGATTTCAATCTTCTGAAAGTGGATGTAACGCCGCTTGTATCGGATACACAACGAATACCCTCAACACGAGAATGTCGCAACATAAGGTATAACACCTAGCAAAATATTTTCAAAATTTTAAAGAAGAACAACCACAAAAATCCCGATAACAGCATAAAAGAGGCTTCTCCATTCATAACAAGAAAAAATGAATTTTATGAATTGCGACTAAGGGGAATCGTTTGCTCTTAAGGTGAAAAGATAACCAATGAATTAAATCATAAAATATAACGAAGATGTCCAATTTTTATGAACATCTTTTAAATAGACAAAAAGTTAATGTAGTAACTTTTCTAACTTTTTAATTATTAATTTTTAATTTATTTATTTTGCTTATTAGTTTACACGAAATTTATTTTTATTCAAAAATTGTTAAAATATTAAAATAAAAATTTATTTTAAAGATGTCCGAGTTTTACGGACGAAACCGGTCAGATCTTAAATCAATTGTTTTTATTTTATTCAAGAATAATTTAAAGAAAAATTCCTTCTGTTGAAAGAAATACTTTCAGGAGCTTGAAAAAGCATCAAAATTATACATTAATAATAAATATAATAATAATAATAATAATAATAATAATATATATAATTTTAATAATTAAATAATATAATAATATTAATAATAATAATAATTAAATAATTATATATAGTAAAAATAATAATAAACCATAATAATTATATTAATAATTAATGAATAATAAATAATAATAATAATAATAATAATAATAATAATAATAATAATAATAATAATAATAATAATAATAATAATAATAATAAATTAATAAATAATAAAAATAATAACAAAAATAGTAAATTATGATTATTGTTTTATACTTTATTCAATGTTAATTAATGTAACATGAAAAATAATAACTAATTGGCCAATTATAATTATTTTTCTATTTGTACTAAAGTTTGGTGGTAAATTATATATATATATATATATATATATATATATATATATATAATATATATTATATATATATATATATATATATATTATATATATAAATATATATATGCAATTTAATTTTTTAAATATATATTCAGTATAATTATATATATATATTCACGAAAAATTTTTGCATCCCCTACCTCTCTGAAAGAAATCCTGTCTATGGCCATGCACTATTAAATTATAAAATGTGTAATTAATTTTATAATAGAATTAGATTACCTTTTTCACTTTAATATATTTTTCCAATATAAAATTCAGTAAACATAAAAATGTTCTGTGAATCAGGAATTGGTTATTTGAAATTTGAGAGGATTCGGAGTTAAAGTTTAACGGTTGAACGGAGCCGGAGTTCGGAGCCGGAAATTTTTTCCGACTCCTTAACTTCGGTTTTAAGGCATTACTCTAAAAAAATTGAAATACCTTGTAGAAATTTTGTTTCGTCTTAAGTTTACCAACTTGCCTTTTCTTAAAGGAAATGTTGTCTTAATATTTACCTTAAATTATAATACATTTAGGGTGAGAATGGTTAACAAATAAAGTAAATTTTTTTTTATGCCAAACGACTTAATTTATCCTTAATATTTTAAATTTCTTTTAAACGTTTTTCAACATTGGTACTAATAATTAAAAAATATATTGTAGAAATGCTTTCCGATGATCGTGATGATGATGCTTCAAATAATAATAATAATAATAATAATAATAATAATAATAATAATAATAATAATAATAATAATAATAATAATAATAATAATAATAATAATAATAATAATAATAATAATAATAATAATAATAATAATAATAATAATAATATTTCATAGATTTTTCTGTGGTTATATTGAGGCAGGAGAGAGAGAGAGAGAGAGAGAGAGAGAGAGAGAGAGGGAGAGAGAGAGAGGAGAGAGAGAGAGAGAGAGAGAGAGAGAGAGAGAGAGAGATCTCGTAACAAGCAATTAAATATTCCAGTAAGACTTAAAAAGTTTAAATATGTGACATAGTTCCTTTTACTTCGGCAATTTAAATTATAATTAAGAAATCAGAACAAATATGTTGAAGTTATGGGAAATATATCCCCTTAATCGGGTAAAATGTTTTCAAACGCACTGAATATATTAAAAGTATACAAAACTGTTCTCATAACCATAAATTTTGACCGAAAAAAATATGTTCTCCTATTAGCGAAATCGCCAATAAATATGTTACAACTTAATCAACTCGTTTCTAAGCAAATGTATAATAACATTTTATATGTAATTACAAATGTTTTTATAACACCTAAAATTTAATATTGAAACCAAAGGAATATGATTTTGTCTCTCGGGTTAATATTATTCATATATTAAAAGGTTTGGACCTCATGTCTTATGAGTAGTCAAATTATATATTATATAATATATAATATTACTATATATTATATATATGTATATTATATAAATATAATTATATATATATATTTATATATATATACCATATTATATACTATATTAACTACCCTATATAAATATTATATAGTTTATGAATAAATATGATATAATAAAATATAATATTATTAAGTCATATCAGTTACGGTGGCATGCGGCGGCTTGCCATGTGGAAGCCAATTCGAGCATATATTATAGTTATATATATATATACATAATATTATATAGTAATATATATAATATATAATATATATATAATATATTAATATATATATATATATATTATTAATTATATATATATATATTACTATTATATATAATATATATATATATATATATATATATAATTATATATTATATATTTATATATATATATATAATTATTATATTATAAATATATATATTATATATATATATATATATATATATATAATTATTATTATATATTATATATTATATATATATATGTATATATAAATATATATATTATATATTATTAATATATATATATATATAATATATATATTATAAATATTATATATATATTATAATATATATATATATATATATATATATAATATATATATTATATTATTATATGTTATATAAATACGTTAAAGGGAAAGCACAGGAGGCCGGGCCTCCTCTTAATAAAATAAATAAAAAGCAACTAATGTAATTAAATAATTTATTATTATTATTTAATTACTATTATTATTGATGTTGAAAATGTTATTCATGAATTCGTTTATGTTGCGATAAGATGAGTTATTCCCTTGCCCAACATTATTTTTCATAAGGATCTAATTTGATTGAGAAGTAATTTTCCGATTTTGTGCCTCCAAGAAAGCAATAATTATTAATGCTTTCAAAACCAATTGGTTGTACATCGCAACAGTTATAATAGAAAAACATTATTTCTTAGTTTTGTTTTATTTTTGAGGATTTTTTCCACAAAGCCTCCTCTCAAAACACGTCATAAATAACTCCTCAATATTGACAACTCTACTTTCATAAGTAGAGTTTCCCCCTTTGCATTGACAAAAAATGAGATATATGGAAACAAAAATAAAGAAAACTAAATTTTTTTTTAAAAAATTAAATTTAAAAAACTTATTTATAATATTAATATATATTATATATAATATAATATATTATATATAAATAATATAATATAATTATATATATATATATATATATATATATATATATATATATATATATATATATATATATATATATCATAATATATATATATATAATATATATATTTTAGAGGATGAGAGAGAGAAGAGAGAGTGAGAGAGAGAAAGAGTAGAGAGAGAGATGATGAGAGAAGAGAGATGACGAGGTGACCAGAATATTTGAAAAGGTTTGTTTTGAGACCGGATTGCAAAGGTGTAATAAAGAACACGCGAAAGAAAAAGTCCCAGATTGGGGACTGATGTGGGGGCAATGTTAAGCTTGAGCACGGAAAGATTTTAAGTGTGATTAGAGGCTGTATTTTGGATCACCCTGTCAATCAGTCTAGATTTAACTTCTAAACTGCAAGGTAGATAGCCATCCCTCCCTCATGATTGAAACTGTGTTTGTCAATAACATAAGAATGCCATACGTCGTTTGTGGAGGAGGATATTGACTGAATTATGAAAATACGATGAATATAAAGAGGAATGAAAGGAAAATCCCAAGAAAGAAGAAAAGATCCCGTACGAAACGGCAAGGAAATAAATTAATAAATTTTGATTGTTATTATTATAAATTTTAAAAGGAATTGTTTAATGACAAAGTATTGGTAGTTGTTAAGTGATATCGTGATGAGACTAGGCAACTTTAAAACAGTAACTATCTCAGGAGAATAATTCCAGGTTGGCTTACGATAAATAAAGATGGATAATTAGTTGCGTCGGATTGATTTGAGTTCAAAACGGAATTTATAGGAACAAGCAGTTAATAAATCAGTGTTTCTCTTAGCCTTGCCAGATACAAGTTGAATATTAGGTTTAACCTCGGCCTAAAGTTGAATTAATTTGAAGTTATCACACTTATTCGAGGATTTAATAATGGTTATAAGTATTAGACATTTTAGAAATGGTTTAGTAAGTTTAACCGTATCCATATTCTTTATTACAAAGTGTTCCGGTTAATTTATTCGATTTTGTCCTCAAATTTATGACTTCTTATTGTGAATTATTGAATATTTACTTATCAGTGTCCGAAGATTTAAAACAGGTTATTGTTTTATTTTTGACAGTTTATTTCGTTCGTTGCTAAACTATTTATCCTTAGGTCTCACGAACATTGATAGTGAATTAAGTGGAAGTGAGAATTACCAAGTGATAAGGATTTGTTGCATTTTATAAGGAATAATAATTGTAACACTTTTAATCTTATTAATAAATGTTAGGCTAGATTAAGATTAGGGTTACGATATGTTTAATATCGATATATTAGGGTATAATTATAAAGGTTTAAATATAAAGTAAATGTTGTTGTTAAGAATAACTAATATTGTGATAATATTATATTAAGAAAAACTTTTGCTCCTATGATTTTCTCTCTTATTGTTTTAATGTTATTAAATTGTATGAGTTTGGTTAAACTTATTATGAGCATTATTGATTACGAATTATTTTGAGTCTTATTTACTAGTGAATCTAAACAGATTTATAAAGAAAAATTAGTCAGTGATTAGCAATATATACTGTATATATATTATATATATATATATATTATATATAATAATAACCTAATAATAATTATATAATTATTAATTATATTAATATATATATATATATAATATTATATATAATTAATATATTATTATATATAATTAATTTATATTATATATAATATATATATATAAATTAATATATATATATATATATATATATATAATATATATATATAATTAATATATTAATATTATATATTGTATCTCATCTCCATGTGATTTTTCTATCTGTTAGACTAAATATCATCTGATTTAATTATTATATTATAATATATTATTAAATAAATATAATTATATTTAATATATATATATATATTATATTTATTATATATTTATTATTAATATATAATATATTAATAATTATATATATATATTATTATATATATAATATTTAATATATATTAATTATATTTATATAGATAATATATTATATATATGATATATATTATTAATATATATTATTTATAGTATATTAAATATTTAATATAATATATATATAATAGATATAGTATATATTATATAATAATATATATAATAATATTAATAAATTATTAAAATATTATATATTAATATATATTGATATTATACTTATATATATATATATATATAATATAATATATATATATATATATAATATTAATATTATATATATTAATTATATATATATACTATTACATAGTATATATAATATATCATACTAGTATTGAAATAATATATTAACTAGTTATTAATATTGTATACTCTTTTACTTTATTTAATGATTATATTTACTATTCTTCTTTTTTCTTAGGATTATAATAAATCTTAATTTAA
>JABUQX010079158.1:45000-47500 GCA_015478945.1 Trachelipus rathkii | reverse complement strand
CCACTCACTCTAATCCATAAACCTTCCAACATTCTCGTGAAGGTCTACCTTTTACTCGTTGGCATTCGTGACCCGTTCCACAACACATAATATTCTATCTTATCTTTAATTTTATCCTCATCGTTTACTTTTCATAAACACTCCATACATATCTTTAACAATTACTAAACCCTATGCTCTTCTTGACAGAGAGATACACCTCAAAATTTTTGTATCCAATATTCTCTCTGTTAAATCTCTCCTACTTCAAAGATTACATACACTTAGACAGTGATATACCCAACTTCGAAATTACCCAGTTCATTTCTGTGATAATGAAAAGTGGGTAGGCACTCTCCCGTACACACTCTTCTTCTACAATTTTCTGTCCACTCTCAGTCCTTAATACTCCAGTTATAACCTGCCATCCCCACCTCCAGGATTCTTTCATAACCCCTAACTCCAGCTAATACAAATTGGAGAAAGTAAACCTCTGGGGACACTAACAAACCCTGATTTCAACAAGCCTCCTCCCGCTATATAATCTTATAACTCTGTATCACATCGCAGATTGACAATCCATTTTTACTGTTCGTGTGCGAACCATTTATTTTACACATTACGAAATTATAAACCTAAATTTTTAATACATTACTTGTTTTTTTAAAAACTAAAATAATACTTACATTACTAACTCACATGATTTATAAAATTTATATTTATATATTTTAAGAATGATTACAACCATGGAATTCTTGTTTGTATATAAACATAAAGAAATAGAAGTTCTATATTCTCTCACTATTTTTTGAATCAATATGTGCATCATCTATAGTTATAATATATATCTTATACAAGTTATGCCTATATAATGACCGTCTAGATTACCATACCTATATACATATGATAGGACATAATAACTCGATAGCTCTATTCCATATATTGTATTAGTAATGTGAGCATATAATAGTGTTCATTCTTTACAACTCTAGACCATTTACATCATTAACCCCTATCATAATTCAGCTTAATTAATGCTTAATATCTCCCTTCAGTAAAAACGATCATATACAAGTCGAATATATTATATATGTATATATTTGCCATAAACTGAGTATCCGATTAGTTCATGTTTAGTTATAGATATCATGTATATATATATATATTTGGCATCCCCAAACCCCGCTCTTATAATGAAAAATCTAAACTTTTAAACAAGTCCTATTAATTCAACCTTATCCTAAGTACAGACTATTTTCGCGTTTGTAATATCAGATGTGACACTATGCACATTACTGATCACATTTGATTCCGTGCTCGACATCTAATTTCTCTTCGTTAACGATTCCTCCACCTCATCTGGATTATATATTCATCATTCTCATGATTAACGCAACGCAAGCATCTAATTATCTTCAGATTTAATATTAATACTCTTTGGGTCTTATCTTATTTCATTGGATCCTCTGTCATACAGCTGCCTTGAAATAAATTGAGAAGTGTGGATTCCTCCTATCTCTGATAAGAGCTTGGCTTCCTCACACTGGCTCATAAATAATCTTCCAACAAATACAAACAGATGTTTCCACACATTCAGATTTGTGATTTTTATAATTTGGCACGTCGTCTGTCATCCTCTATATAATCTACACTTAACTTATTGTTACCGTACCACTACACAGTAATGTCCCCTTCATTATATCTCAAGCTCTACCACGTACTTCTCTACCCTACAAATCCGCTATCTAAACTTAACCTCTCCTCAATTCTCATTCCTGTCTTTTCTTGACCACTACTAATCAGTTCACAACATCGCAGGCATCTCGTACAATTGCTCACCCAACTTATGCTATTTTACTCTTCTCGCATTTAAAGTAGTACCCAAGCTTTCATTGATCAGGAATACGTCAGTATTAGTGCCTCACTCTGTACTTGTAGTTATACATTCACCACTTATGACTCGTCTCGAAATTTCTCTTTTCCTTCAACCAATGGGAAACAAACTATTGCTTTACTATATAATAATGTTAACCTCCAATATATAATAATTCCCAATTCTTCTTGGTTTTTAAATTCAAGTGCATTATGATTCTGTTATTTCTCTACACCAAGTGCTACTCCTCCATAAATAAACTATGGTATCACGTTTATCTCTCAAGCCCTTCTCCACTCAAACTCACTATCCAGGACATCTCTCACACCTTCACTATAATCACATATACATGCTCATGTCTTTACCCTCGGTATTTAATCCTTCAATACCCTATCCTTCCAACTCTTCGTACCCCAAACTTACCATGATAAATTCTTGCAGTATACTCTTCAACTTAAGTGTTGACTAAACAACACCAAGTCTAATCCACGTACCCAAAACATCTCATTTACTTACTCCCATTTGATTCTCCACTCACCGATTACTCCCGCATACTGCTTCCATGTAAAAATGATAACAAGAATTAGAAGCACTCGTTCTCCTACTTGCATTCACTCTTAGTTTGATGTACAATATAAACCTAATATT
>JABUQX010079158.1:22500-35000 GCA_015478945.1 Trachelipus rathkii | reverse complement strand
CAATTTGAAATGATGAGAATGATGGGGTTCCCTCATTCTCCTGGCTATGAAACATTTCTCTGACCTTAACCTTCTTAGGAAAAGGCTCGAGAATTTTCTTTTAATGCGAATTTTATAATATTTCTATGTCAACAAACACATCCATTCACTTTTTTATTACTTATAACATTATTATGCTGCCCGTGTCTTAATATTTTTAATTACTTTAATAAAACAAATAATTACAAAATTAAATCTGCACTTTAAAAACATACCTTTGTTGATAGAACAAAACCATATGCGTTGGGAAAAGGGATTCCTATGCCTCTTTTTGTATTCTGACTCGCCTGTTGTCATCCAAATTTTAAAGCAAGCCTTTTTTTCTTTAGATGTTTTTGATGTAACATGGGTTTTAAATGTGGGGAGTTTCTTCTCTCTACCCACCCCCAGCTAGCATCTCAAGGCTTCATTTTTGTAAAATACGTTGGAAGATTTCTTTTTTTTTTTTTTTTAATTCTCTGTTACGGCTTCTGCGACTTTGCCAGCTTTTTTTTTATTGTTTTATTGTTTTTGGCGAGGTGATTTCAGTTTTTTTTTCTTTTTTTTTGTTGAAAGACTTTTTTTACTGGATAACGACTTTTTTATTTTCTTTTATAAAAAGAAACTTTCTTCACGTTATCACTTACGTTTTTAGTATTATCAATATTGACCCTCAAGACTTACTTTTTTAATAACTTCACTTGGGTAGTCATTACTGAACACTTTCATTATCACAGCGTTATTTATTATTATTATTATTATTATTATTATTATTATTATTATTATTATTATTATTATTATTATTATTATTATTATTATTATTATTATTATTATTATTATTATTATTATTTTATATTATAATTATTATATTATTATTTAAAATCTTTTATCAAAAGATTGTAATGATCGATGTCGTTCTGGGGTTCAACAAATATGTAGACGAGTGGTGAGGTCATTAACTAATTGGGCATATAATTAATCACTCACTTCTCGAATACAATTAATAATAAAAGATCAAGGTGTATCAAAGATGTTTGATGGTATTTCTTTATTAATATCCCTTCTTGTTAGTTTTGATCGCAGATCAATAATAGATAATTTTTATATTATATAATAAAATATGGATATTGCCATTGGCAATGCTCAAATAAACACATGGCGAATTGTCATCGAAACTCAAATAAAAATTATTATTATATTCATTCCAATATTATATAGTTTTTAGAACGATTGGCAGGGGGGAGAAGATACTCCATGATCCTGCTAAGATAGCTATTCACCATTCTCTATGTTTTTTATCTTATTACATCACTTATGATCAATACAGTGTATCAAATATGACACTTACAAGCGATCTTGTTATAGAGACATTAATTGCATTATTATCACCTTTAATTTAATAAAATAATATAACCAAACGTGCCAGGGCCATGCCCTAGGTTACTCCTTAACGTACAGATGTCGGTGACGAACTAACTCCCTTCCCCGGTCCCAGATAGAACCGTAGGAGAAAGGCGTCTTATTTGTAGTTTCAATTTTGGAAAATGATAGAAAAGAATAAAAATTAAGTTAGTGTTATTCTTATAGATGCAGGCAATTATTACATGTACATATTAAATACACATAACTTCAAGATGCTTGGTTTTATAACATCTTTCTCAATAATAGCTTTTGCCTCAAAATGAGTTCTAGCTTTTATATTATAATAAATATTTTAATAAACACTATTTTATAGTTACTGTTGATTCAGTATATATAATATATATTATATATATATATATATATATATAATATTAATATTATTATATTATTATATATAATTATATATATTATATTATAAATAATATATATATATATATTGCATTACTCTTTGTTAAAACTATAATAAAGCTGCTTTTCAAAGGTTTTTAATTTATGTAAACATTTTAAAAAATCATGGCTAAACTGCTTTATGTTTTTAATAAAACATTTATTATCCTTTACGATTGGTCTTCCTTGTTGAAAATAAGTGTAAACAACCAAACTCTATATGCCTATATCAGCAAACCTTGAGAGGAATGTTCTTCGGTTTTTAATAGGTTATGTTTTTTTTTAATCTTTATATTTAATATAATATATATATAATATATATATATATATAATATATATATATATATATATATATATATATAATATATATATATATATATATATATATATATATATATATATATATATATATATATATTATATATATATATATATATTTATATATATATATATATATATATATAATATTATATATATATATATATATATATATATATAAATATATATATTATATATATATATATAAAATATATATATTATATATATTAATATATATATATATAATTATAGATATTATATATATATATATATATGATATATAAATATTTTTTTAGTTTTATATTTATTTTTTTTTTATATATTTTATATATAAATATATATATATATATATATATATATATTATATATTATATAATATATATATATAAATATATATATATAATATATAATATATATATATATATATATATATATTATATATAATATATATATTATATATATAATATATATATATATATATATATTACTATATACTATATATTTATATATATCATATATATATATAATATAATATATATAATAATATATATATATATATAATATAATATATAATATATAATATAATATATATATATATATATATATATATATTATATATCTATATATATATATATAATATTATATTATATTAATATTATTATATATAATATATATATTATATATATATATTATTATATATATATATACAGTATAATGTGAGAAAGGATAGAGAGGTCATTGAATCATTTTTTTTTTTCTGGGGTGCGCCACTAAAAAAAAGATTGGGAACCACAGCAGTCTAGCCATTCAACGACTAAATTTATTTGTTCTGATTATCTCTTAACTCTACTGGCTATCCTAAATCTTTCGACAATTCAAACTCAAAATTAATCACATTCTCTCTTCTCCTCCCTTCTCCGAAATCACTATTTTAGTTGATTTGAAAGTTCACTACGGGCAATGTGTGTCTCTAGCTCTCAATAACTATTTCCTCGAATTCAAGGTACAGCCGGTTAACCTGTTTTAAATATCTCTATTCAGAATAACCTTGAGTAGATGATGGCAGCTGTCTACTCGTAACTTTGTTTTAGTTGGAGATGAATTCAAAATTCTTGACCTTTTCTTAGCTTCTAATCCTTCTCGTTATACTGTTGGGGGACTCCATCTCTGGGTACCTCGGATCACCTTATATCTGTACCCTGTTCTGTTTCTTCAAGTCTTCTAAAAGAAAAGACCCAGCCTACGCGAGGACACCTTTTAGGTATTTCGATGTCTCAAACTGGTAGTAGGACTTGGCATCATACTTCTTTGACTTCGTTTGAATGATTATTGCTTCAGCAGGAGGGGTCATTCGGTGTGGGCAGAGCTCATAACCAGAGTTAATTCTCTCGAACATGGAGGCCTATATTCCATACCTTTTACATTCAACTAAAACAAACAAACCTTGCTTTAACGTTTCATCTTACAAGGGATTCACTACCGCTGAACTCTCCTTCGGAATTACCTCATTTAAAAGCTGCATTAATAACTCACGCAACTTAGTATTGCATTCCGAATCGTTCAAAATCTATTCTCCGTGAAAAAAAAGAGAGAGAGAAGAGAGAGAGAGAGAGAAGAGAGAGGAGAGAGAGAGGAGAGAGAGACGAGAGAGAGAAGAGGAAGAGAGAGAGCAGAGAAGAGAGAGAGAGAGAGAGAAAGAGATAGAGAGAGAGAGAGAGAGATACAATAACTCAACTTTGCTTTCTTACTCTTTCCATTTTCCTGGTATCTTCTGACGGCCGAACTTCCATTTTACCCTTCCACTAAAGCCGAACCGCACTTTACCTTTGCCGCTAAATGTGATGTGAGAAGAATGAGATTCTATTAAGATGGTGGATTACACGGCTCTCCATCCCCTCCAACTCTTTATGCCTAAAATGTAATTTCCTGTATAAGCTTATTTCCGCTCCCTCTGGGCTTAACCCTAAGAATGCATGGAGGTCCTGATGGTATTCTTCCTGTTCCTTCTTTAAAACTTGTGATATCACACAACTTTCACATGCCTTTGTAAACTATTTCGTCTCTGTCTATCTACTTCAACCTTCCCTTCCTGATTTGAAAGCACAGGAGCTCATTCAGCCTGTGGCCTCCAACCTCAACTATCGTCCTTGCTCTAATCTCCGTTTTTCCTAAAGTTTTCGAATCTATCCTATAATTAAGAGGGGAAGATTTGAAAACATCTTCAATTCCTCAAATCTTTATCTCTTGATTTGTTCGATAAGAAAACGAGATATTGACAGGTCTACTTTTCTTTTTCTGATTTTTGCCCTCAACCCTTCAGTACTTGGTGAAACTTCTGCTGCGAAAGACTTTCGGATAGAGTCTGTTACCAAAGTTTTGATTTCTAAACTTTTCCTCTTCGTCATCTATCTGTCTCTCATGGTCTTCTCCCTTATTTCCTATCCTTGCCTTTCTATAGAAACGCTGTAGACTTCAACGTTTCATCTTGTAAATTTATAAATAATAGTGTTCCTCACTATTCGTTCCTATCCCAACTTTTTTTACTTTCATAAATGATCTTCTCTCTAAACTTATTTCACCATCCATTCCTATGCCGAAGACTCCCAATCTTCATTATTCATTTCAAATGAAAAAATCCCACCCACAGTAAGTGGCACACGCTAGGAAGCGGCCTTGAAGGAACTAACCTCTGACCTTTCTCGAATTTCTATTGGGGCATTGAGAACAATGTTGTTTTCAATGCCTCAAAAAGCTAAAAAGTTTCATCTTTACTCAGCATAATCTTCCGCACAACTTATGCCATCATTTTCGAAAACACACAACTCAAAACCTTCGTCTGTCCTTAATATTCTTGGTGTTTCTTTTCTCTAGATATTAACTCAAAGATCACTTTATTTTCTCTTTTAATTACAAGCTTCTAAGAGTATGAAGAGTCTGTGGAGTCTCGAAATTTCTTTTCCCGTCACCTCAGTTGCTGCTCTTTATAAGGATGTTGTTTTCCCTGTATTTAGTATGCCTCACCACATTTGAGGTGGTTTCACTCGCAACAACCTCCTTAAAAGGGATAGAGGAGTACAGCCTTTCCGTCTTATTGAGTCTCACTAACTGCACACCAGTCTCTTTCTGCCCTTACGAATTGTTACGTTCAGTTTCTTTACACTTTTCGCTCTACAACGGACACTACTCTATCTGAACTCCTTGCACGCATACTCCCTCCATTGAGAAGGAATATCGCGCAAAACGCACTTGGTACACATTTTCATTCCTTTCTATGTCCATAAAGAAATGATACAAGTATATATATATATAATATATATATTATATATATATATATAGATGCCTTTATATATATATATAATAGAATATATATATATATATATATATATATACTATATATATAATATATAGATATATATATATAGAAGACGCCTTTAGTAAAATTAAAAGAATATCAGCAAATTAGGTAGTAAGGAATATTCTTCAAGTTTGTAATAATTTTACAAGAAACATAAGCTTTCGACCATTTCTTGGTCCTCTTTCAGATGTAGGCATAAGAGAACTAAATATATAAAATAAAATAAATTTAAAAGTTAGTATAAAAAATAATATATATATATATATATATATATATATATATATATATATATATATATTATATATTTATATATATACTATATATATATATATATATATATATATATATATATATAATATATATAACTATATATGTAGGAGGTAAACCAACTAAATTCAGAGCATTAGTTAATATTTTATAAAATAAATAGATTGTCTTTCTGAAAGAGTTAAAAAATTGAAGGTTTCGTGATCAAAATTTAAGGAAGTAAATATTCGCAAAAGTTCTGAAATTGTGACGAGGAAAATTACTGCTAAAGTCACGAAATTCCAGTTACGTAAAAGGATTTGGAATTGTTTAACTACAAACAAGTTTGATTTTCCCCAGTATCGGGTAAGATTATTTCTAAAATTTATTTGTGAAAGGTTTAGTCATTTGTGTTATTTGTGGAAGATTCGCTCATTTATCAAAGGAATGATATTTTAGGTAGCATTTTGAAGTAGGAACTTAAAAGTATATTTCAGTGCATTGTGTTCAAATTGAAAACAAATTTAATAGCAGAATTCAAATTCACGTATAGGTAGCATTTTTGAAGTAAAAACTTAAAAGGATATTTTGGTGCATCGTGTTTAAATTTAAAACAAATTTAATAGTAGAATTCAAATTTACGCATAGGAAATATTTAGCAGTTTGACGATGTAGGATTGTCTTGAGATTTCGAAATAGGGTGTTTTCTTAGAGTGAATTGTGGGAATATTTAAACGATATATAGGATATGTCAAAAAAAAACGGACATTGGAATTTTCCATGCATTTAAGGAAATTCGTGTATGAAAATTGGGTGAAAGGTGACAGATGTAATTAACGGTGCAATCTGTGTTTAAATTTAGGTAGATTAACGAACGGAATATTTTATTAAATATGTATATAATATATTATATATATATTATATATATATATATAAAGTTATATATAATAATATATATAATATATATATATAATATATTAACAAAAATATATATATATATGTATGTGTGTGTGTGTGCGTGTATGGGTTGTGTGCGGGAAGCACACAGGCCATGTAGGTATGAGAAATTTATAACGCACAAAGGATTTTTAAACTAAAAAGACACACAGACGAAAGGTTAAGTTTATGCAAACTGGAAATTGTGAAGGAAAATTACGAAGAAATTATGGTGTTTATTATTATTATTATTATTATTATTTATATTATTATTATTATTGATTTTATTACGTTGCCTACATTTATTATTAAGTTCATCATTATTTTTATTCAGTAGATCTTGTGAGGTGTGGATGGCACGTGATTGAAATAAATAGTATATTTGTTCTGTTAGTTATGTTTGTTGTTGGAAATGTATGTTGCGTTTATTTTAGTAATCGATAGGTATTATTATATTATTCATTATTATTATATGATTATTATTATTTATTTATCTATTATCTATTATATTATTATTATCATTATTATTATTATCTATATTAATTATTGAACTTTCTCCCTATTAAAGAGTGTTAAACCGATATATATCGAACGAACAATTAATCGATTTTTTTTTCATATTTCCATTCAATAGCGGCGAAAAAAGGTTTCCAAAACAGCTTTTCTTTTTTTTAATGAATCCCTTGACTAAATTAATTATTAGGGACACAGACATTTAAACACTCTAAAATGTGCCTACTAAATACTGTTGACGCATTTTCTTAGATAAGCAGGCAATAAAAAGTACTTGAACGTAAAACGTACTAAAATGTTGCTAGGATGTATAAATTTGTTCCAAAATAGGTCATGTCAATTTTTTTCTTACGTTCTTTGGTGAAGTTTTGTTAATAATGAAAAAGTAAAATTTACCCAAGGAAAGAGAAAATAAGTTATTCAATATTTACAGTATTGGTGAGCTCGATAAAATTTTTTCAATTCTGTTCCTTTTTTAATTTTATTTATATTTTAAGTTTTTTTAAACAATTTTATTTAATTATTAACTATTGGTGCAAAAAAAAATTGCTTCAAAATTGTTCTTCAGTATTTTAGTTATTGTTCTTTATGTTTCTTATGGCGTATTTAATTACATTACATTAAAACAAAGAGGAATTAAATAATTTGACAAACCGTGTGTAAACGGTAACTACTTGCGGAGGTAACATTAAATCATTACTTTTTAATTTGAAATTTGATTACCTTAGATTAGGTTACGTTATTAACGTTATGATTAAGCTCAGTTATGTTAGGTTATAATTAGGTAGGTTAGATTAGGTGTAGTTAGGTTGTTTAGGTTAGTATTAGTTAGGTTCGTTTAAGTAGGTTTAGGTTAAGTTAATTAGGTTATGGTTAAGTTAATTAGGTTGAGATAAGGTTAAACATAGAGTTAGATTAGGGGGTAATTAGATTATATTGCATTAGATTAAGAAAGTTCAATTTTGTTAAAAATAATTTAATTTTTTTAGGTTTGTGCTAATTAATCCAATATGCATTGGTGACAAACAAATTGATGGTGGAAAGTTGCGTGCGAGTGTTTTTAATATAAAAACTAAAATACAAAAGACATGACATTAAGATGATTGATTCTATACTTGCGAGTATGCGGAGTAAAAGAAATGAAGCAAAAAATCTATTTGAAATAATATTAAAGAATACTGCAGTTAAATTTTAGGACTACCATAACAACGTTTACAATATATACATATATTACTTATGCTATATATATATACTATATATATATATTATATATATATATATATATATAATATATTAATATATAATATATATAATATATATATATTATAATATAAATTATATTATTAAAAAGGAATGTAAATGTTGACATTATAAAACTTTAACTTCCATTAAATATATTACCATTAATTTAAGTAATTTTTTTACCAAACATTTAAAAAAATTTAAACGAAGTTGTAAAAATTTAACCTAAAATTTTATGAGTTAGAGAAAAACGTAAGGATTTATTAACATGAGCCAAAAAAACTAATAATATTGTAATTATAGGGAAGGAAACTTACTTTAAAAATATGTTCCTTTTATAAAAGATTATAAAATAAGGAAAAGCCTCACTCTATACATAGCTTATCATTCAATATTTTAAGATTACCAATGTTATTTAATTAATTTCTAGTGACATAAGAATTATTGCTGCTGTTAAATGTTTTCAGATAACTAATTTTATTTAATTATTATTATTATTATTATTATTATTATTATATTATTATTATTATTATTTGATTATTATATATTATTAATATTATTATTCATATTATTAACTAAAGGAGTTACCCGCATGATATCTCGAAAACTAAGATAGATACAAGAAAACTGATAACAAATATGGAATCAGCGTATGAGAAGTGGTTGATATGCGAAAATGAAAAAAAAAAAAAAAATTACCGTTTTTTTTAATTTTTTTTATATCCAAACACGAATAGGTTACAAGAAAAACTAATAACATTTAGAATCAGCGCATGAAATATGTTTGAAAAAAAGAATTTATTTTTTTAACTAAAAGAATACCCCAGGGTAAACCGCAAAAATGCAAAGAGTCGGGTCTCTCGGCCTCCTGGGGGACGACGGGTTGGACTATTTCCCACCCTCCGGGGAGGGTCTCTGGAACCCCCGCTCTTTGGTATTTGGGTCGCCGGGGTTCCTCCGCCCCTCCCTACGGGTTATGGAAAACGTCCCCCCCTCTGTCCCACCGTCGGCTCGAGCCCCGCTAAAAAATATTATTATTATTATTATTATTATTATTAGAGAATTTAAAAAAAGCCAGGAACAACAGAAGAAGATCAGTTCGCTTGTCTCGATTTTTTTTCCATTTTCAGTGTCTAAAGTGCTTGTGGTGTGTATAGTTGATAGTGTTTGTAGGAAAAACCAAGTCGCAAGTTGATTATTATTATTATTATTATTATTATTATTATTATTATTATTATTTTTTATTATTATTATTTTGATAATTATAATTATCAAAATAATTTTATTCATTATACTAAAAATTTTTCATAATTAATATATTTGAAAGAATTTTCTTTTCTTAAAATCAGTGAAGCAATATAATTTATAAATCAAATTAGAACGCAAAAGCAAAATAATAGCCTCACACTATTCTTAGTATAACTCACCAAATTGTACTGCAGGGTCCAGAAGAAATTCTTAAAAAAAGGTTCACCAAAAATTATCAATTGCCTGCATTATCTCGGAAATTGGCCCTGGTTGGAACGCATGCGTAAACAAAAACACTGTAGGGTTGCATAGGTTTCGGAGAATATTTCGATAACAGATATTTATCTACTTCCTTTTAAAGAGTAGTGCCTGTATTATTCATTATATTATTATTTGTTATTATTATTTGTTATTTTAATATTATTATTATTATTATTAACGTTAGCATTGATGTCACTAACTCGATTTAGGGAAATGATGATGGTATAATACAAATTTAAATTGTCATTTTCAGGGTGCCGGTTGCGGGAGCGAATCCAAAGGCAATCGTGTAGCTAAGTTAGCCCCTTTAGGCTTAAATCAAACAGGAGTGTGGGAGGCATCGTGACGGTGACGACTGGAGCGTTTGTCTCACCCATCACTAATCTGGAAATAACCAATTTGGATCGTGCTGTTGGGGCTGAGTCGATCATTAGCATAGCGAGCTGTTCCTGGTGCTCGTAAGGAATAAATACTTACCGTAAGATTGTCAAAGGAATTTCCCGATCAAGGAAACTAACTTTCGGACCAATTTGGATAAGTTGCTAAGGAGCGTATCATCGTTCCGTAAATTGTATAAAATTCTGACATTAAATTGTATTGTGAATATTTTCGGGAAAATTTAATATGGTACATAAATAAAGAATTTTGGGTACATATATTTCTAGTAAAAGGGCGTGGTCTATTATATGTATATATTTGGTAATAATTTAAAATAGGATTAATATACTATATTGGTAATAGGTACAATAGGATTGACATAAACTATATTTGAGTATTTCTTTTATTATATCAAAAATTGCATCTCTTTTGCAAAGAGAATCCTGGGACCTCGCGTAAAGGCTCTAAATAAAACAAACAAGCAAAAATCAATTAACGAAAGAACAAGACGTTAACAAATGGTGGTTGCGTTTCGCTTTAAGTTTGCGATGCAAACTTGGTAGGGGAGGTATATAATAGGAATTATATCATTATGAATAAGAGCAAAAACCAACTAACAATGAAAGAAATTGAGCTTGGATTGAAACTTAAAAAGAAAAAAGATTATGGATTATTACGTTTTGAAGACAGTCCGTGATGAGTTATAGGAGAAGAATTGTGTAGTAATGGAGGATTGTATTATCGTTTGGATATCTCCTGTTGGATTTGAGGAGCCAACCAGCACAGTGTGCGACTAGTCGGCACGCAATCAATGAACGCTGCTTAAGAAGTGTATAAGTCTGAGCTGAGTGTGATCTCGTATGTATACACATAGAGATACGATATAGATATTCATAAACCAATATATTGAACCATATGATGGTCCTATCACCTTTAACTCCCTTCAAGGCACACGTAGTTGAGATACAAGCGCAAGAAGGTCTCCAAGGGCTCGGTTCGAATCGTGATCCGTCACGTTTCAGTGCTTTTCAGTTATTGTGCTATGATTTGTTGAAAATATTGTGTAAGCCTCACTCGCGAGACTGACATATACTGTTAATCTCAGAGATAGGCACACATAAGATGTGAAAGAGAAGGCAAGTTAATACTTTACTCCTTCCAGTGTTATGTCATGCTCTCTATTGTCATGCAATCAATTTTAGCTTAGTAGTAACTCGTCAGGCTGAATATATTAGTGCTTGCCTCGCCGGAAGGATGGCTATTTACAGAAGACTGATTCAATGAGCCAAGTCTACGAAGACAGTGGTGTATTGCCAATCGTTTTTGGGATACTCAATAAAAATAATAGGATCGAGTGAGAGACCTAACTGGATGAACCTGTATGAGAAGACGAGGTTATTTTATAATGGTAGTTTGTTATTGCTATAGTTAGCACCGTGTAATTACTTGTTAAATATTTACATTATTATTTATGTTTTAATAATATGGGAAATTATTGTGAAAACAATAAACGTACGTAGAGGGTTTATTGTTCAATAGTAAGTATACCGTTAAAGTTATACAGTGAGTAAGTTGTTTTGTGATGATTATACTTGTGAATTTACTTGCAGGTATTTATGTAGGAGTGATTAAATTATATATGTTTATCGAGGTAATAGTTAAGGTATAATAGCTAACTAGATAATATTGTATATCTTGTGATGAGTAATATTGTTAATATGTTCTATTGGTTTTTACTAATAATATCTATCAATTATTTAAATGATTTTGATTATTTAATGTTTTTTAAGATAAGAATGATTTATATATATTATTATTGTATTTTTAAAATGTAGTAATTTTAGTTGTACGTTCGGACCTAATTATATTATTTATTGGAGAAAAAAGTTTTTTTTTTTTTTATTCCTTCTCTCATCATTGTTGACATAACAAATAAGGGTTATATGTTATTTATAAAGGTATTAAATAATTGTGAGTAAGACCGATGTTACTCAATATATTAATATATAATAAGATTATATATATATATATTATTATTTATATATATTATATATTAATATATTATATATATATATATATTAATATATATTAATTTTAATATATTGAGTAAACTATAATTGATTATATTATTTTTTAGCCTGGAGGATTTTCTATTAGTATATTCCGTCTTGAATGA
>JABUQX010079158.1:0-17500 GCA_015478945.1 Trachelipus rathkii | reverse complement strand
ACGTTCAGCTGGTTGGTATTACATTGAAAAAATAACCGAAATTAAAATTCGAAAGAGTTCATTTAACAGTCAGTCCGATATTAATAGGGTAATAAAAGAGGCCTTAATGCCTGAAAACCCCACCTCTTTTTCCCCCGCAATTTAGGGAGTTCTAGTTGACGTATCCACCTCAAACATGGCCCAATATCACCGGTGGTACTACCTAGCCGGAGCCGAGGTTTCATGCCCTGCATCCCGCGCAGGCTGGTGCGGTGGCGGCTAAAGTTGGTTTTGGCTATACTAAGAGTAAAATAGACAGCCATCAGTAGCTGGAAAAGTAAATCGAATCACAGAGGGAGTCAGAAACGAAGTAGGTTCAAGAGTAGGAGCACTAAAGCCGTAGCCGGACCCAGATTCAGCGTCGAATCTTGAAATAAACATATAAAAGGACTATCAATGTGTCATTTTATATGTTTACGAACCAGTAGAATCCGATATTGAGGCTTTCAAACTCCTGCGAGGAGTCTGAGCACTCCCTGGAGGGGGTGCCCGAAGAGAAAAGAAGAAAAAATGAGAATTGCTCAGAGTTCTTAGCAGAGAAAGTAGAATGGAAAATTCTAGGAAACTCAGCAGAAGTCGGAGACTGAGACGACTCTTGAGCCGGAGCATTGAGACGGATCCAGAAGAAAGAGAAATGGTACGCCCCACATATGATGGGGTCGAACCCAAAAAAAGGGGTTCTACCTGTAAAAATGAAATTTTAATTGGAAATTGAGCTAATAGCAAATAATTTCTTAGGCTAACACTATATCAGCCAATGTTGTATAAAATATGAATCTTAGCCCAAAAAGCTTATTAATTATAAGGCCACTTTCTTTATAACTCTCTAGCTTTCTAACGTTCTTCCTATCTTTCTTAATACATTGTATATCTTACCCTAGCCAAATCTAATCTGACTCAATATATAGCCCTGACACACACAAACACACCTATACACCACACACAAAGCATATTACTTTTAGAGACACATTACTTACTCATCTTTAACTATCTTTTTTAATACATTGTCTAACCACATCTTTTGCAACCTTCTGTTCACATGACTGTTATTTTTATAAAATCATATATAGATATCCCGTTTTCTAAACGTCGAAGCTATTTTCAGTTTTTGGGCTTCGCATGAGGAGCGCAAAAACTGAAAATAGCTGAGGCTTATTACATAAAACATCTAAAACCAGACATTAACATAAAGTTCAACGTACTGTCACTTAAATTAAATATAATATGAAATGCTAAAATCTAAAATCTAATTTGTAATTTAAATTTCTTAAATCTTGTATTAAATAATTCATGTAATTGTTAGAATTGAAACTCTGAAGATGTCCGAGGTTTACGGACTAAACCGGTCAGAAACTAATAAATATAAATATGCCTCTACTTTCTTTGCAAATTATTTTCTAGACTAGTATTAAGAAAATTAAATGAAAATCAGAAAGAAAATATTTATAGTTGCAAGTTTAAGTAAAATTTTTTTTATTATTATTATTATTATTATTATTATTATTATTATTAATTATTATTATTATTTATTAATTTAATTATATTATTATTATTATTATTATATTATTATTATTATATTATTATTATTAATATTATGTATATTTATTATTATTATTATTATTTATATCTTATTATTATTATTTCATTATTTATTATTATTATATTATTATTATTATATTATTATTATTATTATTATTTATTATTATTATTATTATATTATTTATTATTATTATTATTATTATTATATTATTATTATTTATTATTATATTATATTTATTATTATTATTATTATTATTATTATTTATTATTATTATATATTATATTATTATTATTGATTATTATTGATTATTATTATTATTATTATTATATTATTATTATTTTATTTATTATTATTATTATTATTATTATTATTCATTATTATATTATATTATTTTTATTATTACTATTATTATTATAATTATTATATTATTATTATTATTATTATTATTATTATTATTATTATTATTATTAGATTATTATTATTATTATTATTATTATTATTATTATTATTATTATTATTGATATTATTATTATTATCATTGAATTATTATTATTATTATTATTATTATTATTATTATTAATTATTATTATATATATTATTATTATTATTATTATTATTATTATTTATTATATTATTTATTATTATTATTATTATTATTATTGATTATTATTATTATTATTAATCATTATTATTATTATTATTATATTATGTTATTGATTATTATTATTATTATATTTTTATTATTATTATTATTATTATTATATTATATTATGTATTATTATTATTATTATTATTTTATTATTATATTATTATTATTATTATTATTATTATTATTTTATTATTATTATTATTATTATTATTATTATTATTATTATTATTATTATTATTATTATTATTATTATTATTATTATTATTATTATTATTATTATTATTATTATTATTATTATTATTATTTTTATTATTATTATTATTATTATTATTATTATTATTATTATTATTAACGGACACCTTGATTTACAGAGTAGAATAAACAGATGAGAACAGTTCATATGTTAAACTGACATGTGGAAGTTGGAACCGGAAGTTGCAATCGTAAGTTGCGCATGCAACGTTGATTACAAAGTTTTAGCTTATCTACATTTAATTAACAAACATGTAAACATGGTTTAACTTAAACATATATTTCCGAAGAGACTTTAAAATCTTTAGCTTATCATTACCAGGAATAATTAACAATATAAACAAAGTTTTAACTTATCAATAAAGCTAACATAACGCTACCCGAATTACGAACGTAGTGTATCATAACAAATCTAATATACATCAGGTATGAATAAATGGCTATCATTAACAAAGTTCCCTACATATCAATGGTAAATAAACTAACATTAAAAAACAACACTTAACCTAGTCTTACTTTTCTATCATGTCTATAACATATCAATGTTAATTTAACATTAGCATTGTTATATTTAGCAAAACCTAGCAAAAAATATCACATCGTATCCTAACTAATATAATGAACTACGACTAAATATTAACATAACAAAGTTTTAACTTACAATCAGCTGTTACCATAGGATTCTCTAACAATACTTTACATTACCAAACTAAATCTGTAATTAAAAAATATTTTTATTAACATCATATACACAAACATTATTATTATTATTATTATTATTATTATTATTATTATTATTATTATTATTATTATTATTATTATTATTATTATTATTATTATTATTATTATATTAATAATATTTATTAATTATTATTATTATTATTATTTTAATTATTATTATTATTAATTACGTACACCTTGATTTACAGAGCACCAATAAACAAATATGAACACTGCAAATGTTAAGCTGACAGGCGGAAGTTGCAACAGGAGGAAGTTGCACATGCAACATTGATTACAAAGTTTTAACTTATCAACAGTTAACTAACAAACATATTAACATGGTTTCACTTAAACATATATTTACGAAGAGGCTTTAAAACCTTTAACTTATCATTATCAGGAATAATTAGCAACATAAAAGTTTAAACTTACCAATAAAGCTAGCATAACATTACCCGCACTAAGAGCATAATGTATCATAACAAATCTAACATGCCTTAAGTATGAATAAGCTGCTAACATTAGCAAAGTTCCCAACATATCAATTTTAAAATAACCTAACATTACCTAACTATACCTAACCTAGTCCAACTTTTCTATCATATCTATAACATATCAATGTTAATTTAATATTAACATTGTAATATTTAACAAAACCTAAGAAAAATATATCATGTTATAACCTAACAAACATTGTGAACTACGAATAAATACTAACATTGCAAAGTTTTAACTTACCATCAGCTGTTAACAAAGGGAATATCTAACATTACTTTACATATCCAAACAAAATCTTCAATATAAATATTATTATAGATATCAAATACACAACATATTATTATATTATTATTATCATATTATTAATTATTATTATTAGTATTATTATTATATTATTATTATTATTATTATTATTATTATTATTATTATTTTATTATTATTTTTATATTATTATATTTATATATTATTATTAATTATTATTATCATATTATTATTATTATTATTATTATTATTATTATTATTATTATTATTATTATTATTATATTATTATATTATTATTATTATTATTATTATTATTATTATTATTATTATTTATTATTAATTATTATATTATTTTATATTATTCATTATTATTATATTATTTATTATATTATTCATTATTATTATTATTCATTAGTATTATTATTATTATTATATTATTATTATTTATTATTTTATTATTATTATTATTATTATTATATTTTAATTATTATTATTATATTATTATCATTATTATCAAATATTATTATTATTTAATATTATTTATTATTATTATTTATTATTATTATTAATTATTATTATTATTATTATTATTATTATTATTATTATTTTTTATTATTATTATTATTATTATTATTATTATTATTATTATTATTGCATATCTTGATTTCAGAACATCAATAAACACATATGGACACTTTGAATTGTAGATTATAAGTAAATAGGTAACCGATAAAATGTCATCTATATCACGCCTAAACATTACACAAGCATAATAGTAAGCCCTGCTCACTTTTATAAATTCCGTTTTCCGTTTTAAATATCCCGTTTTCTAAACGCTGCAGGTTAACATTTATATTTTTTTTCGTAATCTGTAACATTTGTATTTAACATATTTTCTTTTTAAGTTGTAATTTTACTTTTTTGTTACTTTTCTTTTCACGTTATCTAATTTTTTTCTTTAATTTTAAGTTTTATATAAAAATTTGAAAACTAACATATCAATGTTCATTTAACATTAACATAGTAATATTGAATGAAATCTAAAAACAGATTTATCATATCCTAACCTAACTAACAAATTGAGCTACGAGTAAATGCAAACATAAAGTTTTTACTTAGCAACAGCAACTAACATTGCGATATCTAATATTACCTAACATAACCTAACAATTATGTTAAAAACTTAAAAATATTTAATCAAAGATGACGTAAACAACTTATTGTATTTATAATTCTAGAAATGAAAATAATAATACCAGAGACAATAGATGAATGTTTTTGGTACTCTTTTAGTATTTTAGCATTTTAAGCCTTTCAATGCTTTCAACGTCCATAATCTAATATATTAAATACTTTTCATTAAAACTGATACACATATATGTTCACATTTAATATTCACATCTTATTTTTAGCAACGATTCACTTTATATTTTCACTATAATATCTAACAAAACCTTGCAAAATTTATTACAACCTATCCTATCTATTATACTGAACTTATATTAAATGCTAACAAAATTTGAATTTACCAAAACCTCATTACATATCAATATCTAACAGAACTTTACATAACCTAACCTATCTAACCTACTAAGCTATGAATAATTGCTCACATAAGCAAAGTTCCCTTCTTACCAACAGTAGCTATGCTAAAATTAACCAGCAAAACACTATCTTTTTAAGATGCTCTTTAACATAAGTAACTACAATTATAAAATTCTATTTTAATATAATAATGAAGGAGGCATATGTTATGGCAACTTTTATTAAAACGATTATTTGTATGCAAGGTATGATATTGAAAGAGATGGCGTTAGAGTTGAAAGGTCAGTTGTGTTATGATATGGAGATTAAATTAGATTAAGTTTTGTTGGATAATGATAGGTTAGTTATCATTCGGAGCCATGTGACCCCTGGGAGGAGGAGTAGGAGAAAGGTTACCAGAATCGTCAAAGATTATTAGAAAGATTATTAGCTTCAGATCCGTCAGAGAGAATAAGAGGAGGAAAGGTAGATTTACAGAACTTTTTAGAGATATTTTTGGCCAGGGACCAGAAATTTTTATCAGTAGGAAATCTAAGGAAGTCGGCGCACATCCTTTTGGTGAAAACATGCTTAGCCTGTCAAATAATATTCCTGGAACGATTCCGAGTTGAGCGAAAATTAACAAGATTGATAGGTGAAGGAGATTTTTTATTTCTGATAGACATTGTCTCGATCTTGAAGAGCAAGAGAACATGTGCCATCGAACAACGTATTTTGAGGAGAAAAAGATTTGCTAGAAGATGGGATGAACCTGTCTATTCTCATGGAGATCACGGGCTCTATTTTTTCAGTAGTCACTGGAGCGTCCTCCGAGTCAGAACAAGATTCATACTAAAAGTAGGCAGCAAAGAAGTAAGGCAAGGCCCCCCCCCCAATTAGACAGATTAAAATGACAGAAAGTAAGTTTTAGGGCATAGTGGATCAGCTGGAGAAAAAGTATTATAATTAAAAGCTACAAGATTGAGGTCAGAGTTAACGGTAGCCGGGAAAATTGTGTATTTTGTATCAAGATGGGGAAGTGTTGAAGCATAGGTCAAGAGTGGTCATGATATGGTTAGGAAGGTTCTATATTGTGTGTATGTCCTAATTCTAAGAATCTGTTCCCACATGCAGTATCGAGAGTGCCAGAAATCGGATACGCTGTGAGAACTGCAATCTTTTCGATCTCCTTTCCCATACTGTATCAGACGACTCAGAATGGTGTACGTTGAATTACCCAAGTAGAGGACCACGGCATATGGATGAGAAGCAGTAATAGTCTAGTGAGTAGTAAAATATTTATAACGAGGAGAAAAATCTTTTCTATTAGGAGAACAGTAGCTAAAAAACATAATAACAGCGTAGCAGCAGTAGTGATAGTAGTAGTAGTAGTGTTGTTGTAGTAGTAGTAGTCAGTAAGTTAGTAGAAAGAAAGGATCTCAGCCACAAAATATAGAAGATAGGAGACACAAGGATTTCGAGAGGTGTATATATATATAGTATATATATATATATATATGTAGTGGTAATTGTGGATAATATCAGTAATATAGTATATATTATAGTATATATTACTATATATAGCTATATATATATATAGTAATGATATATATATATTTTGATATACTATATATAGTATACAGTATAAAAAAATGTAATTTCGCCTTTTAGTATATATACAGTATATAGTACTAGGTATATATATATATAGTAATAATACTAATAATCATAATACTATATATATATTATAACTTAATAAGTTAGTATAGTATTATATATATATATATATATATATATATATGACTGTATATATATATGTCTACTAAATCAGCTTACCATTGATCCTCCTACGTATATATTTTATAGTATATTATCATAATCAAATCTTCTGCCCTCCATATGAGTAGTAGGGATATTATATGATAATTATTATATATTTACATAATACTATATATTTCTTGTATTGCTAAAAGTCAATCATTTTCGGAAGTTACTATTATTATTATATGCATATACAATATAATGTATATATATATTATCTATATTATATATACATTAAGTACACCGATGTATAAATAAAGCACCAACTTATCCTACAGAAAATGCAGGTAACATCCGCATCCGGGGAGCATCCGCACATGATTAAAGATCCGCATCCGCATCCGCATGACCGCATACCGCGCTTTGCCCTGGGATGTATTAGCGTATGAAAGGTGAGCAAGATTCTGAAAATAGAATGACTTAAATATGCAAATACTTGAATCTCTTAACTTCATGAGAAAAAGTATAAAAATGTAATGACATCTAACTCACCTTGCTCTTGAAGAAACGGTTGATTATTCCGTATCTTTAATGTTATCAAAGACATCCAACTCGCTGGGTAACAGTCACACTTCATAGTGTATGGAAAGAAGTATTAGCTCAAAAGAACTTCTTGTTCTTCAATAGCTTTACGTCAGACGCCCAGTTTCTGTATTCCCGAAGAAGTTAACAATGCTTATTGAATTTATGGAAGATATGACATTCGTATATTCACACGGCATTTTAGTCCTTATCTGTGTATCAGCTATTTGAAGAAGACTACCAAAAAAATTAGCGCCGTCTACAGCTTCTGTCTCTTTATGTCTCAATACCATCACTTTTCTGTCTCCAACGCTAAGGAAGCATTTGAATCCATCTTCAATATGCAAAATGATGACGGTTTTCTCAAACCGTAATAGTAAGCATAGAAAGAGCCTAATAAACCTAGAGATAGAAAAATGCTTTGAAAAGGATCTCTGTTTGGAAGAATTGAAGATACTTCAAGCCGTACTATTGTACAACCTTACTTAGAATCCTCGCTTTATAAAGTACACAGACTTCGTTTTATAGACGACTATGTTGAAAGAATGTGCAACGGTCTAAAATCTCGTTACTTTCTGCTTTGCAAGTTGAATAACACTTCAAATCCGAAATTGACAGTGCTATGTTTGATAAATGTCGCCTACTCAGTGTTCTGACAAATGTGAATAATAAAAAACAAAATCCTTACGAGAACCAACAGCACCTTCGGTAATATTATCTGCCTAGACATCAATAGCAGATCACTTTTGAAGAAGTAATTTCTACAGTCCAGAAAGTGATGAAGAAACACACGCACTGATACCAATAATGAATGGAGATGTACTGTCTGTGTCAAAATGATTGCAAACGCATCCCTAATCACACCAGAAAAACTGATTAGATTCATACTGATGCATACCAATCATGATTGGTGTGGAACTAGTTTATACGCAAAATGTGTTACCCCTCTGCCATGCAGCAGCTGCTTGGTAGTAAACTTGCAAGCCGAAAAACTTCCAATCCGAACAGTACTATTAATTAGGCTATCCATATTACAGCGAAAAAATGATATGATATACAGAAACCAAGCATCTATCACTCACAAGGCTAAATCAATAAACAGATTCACCTCGTGGAAGAATTCTACATGTCGTCAGTAGTGAAGAGAAACCCACGGCATTAATTGCAAACATGCTCCATAGTCGGAAAGATGTATTTGAACAACTGATTCATCCTATCCAATTACAGAATAGTGACTGCAGAACAATCAAAGACTGATACCTCTTCAGGTTGGGAGTGTAATAAGCAAAATGCAAAATGTTTACCCACGCTTAAGTAAACATTGCCAAGGATAAGTACCTGGCCCCTGTCCTCCAACTATCAGCGTGTTTGGATAGTTCCTCTAGAAATAAAGCATAATAAGATTGCTGGCATTTCTCTAATCGAATCGCTAAGAATAGGTTGCTCACAAGAGCAAGGAAGTAATAAGTACACTGCATATATAATCTTAATGTTAGTGCCAGTAATATCGCTCAGCTTTTGTGCACAGATTTTTGGGGTCCCATTATGTTCTTAAGAGATGAAAAACTTAGTATATGCTAAAGAGAGTGCAATGTAGCATGAGCTACCACTCAAGGCCATGACTATTCTGGGGTTCCGAGAGTACAAGAAGCGATATATGAGGCGAGAGCCTGAAGGAGTAGCGACATGTCTTTCTGTAAAAAGGCGATTCTCGAGAATGGGAATGATACAAGCGTGCAAAATCTTTTACATTTATCGTATTACATCGACGGAGACCTATTACAAATTTTTCATAGTAGGAGGCGCATCGAGACAGTGTGGGTACGCGATAGACCAGGCTGGCGGGTTCAGTATAATCAATCGTGATTAAATTAGAAGAGAAAGCATGCATCTGATATAAGGATAGCAGGCATGTCATTCAGTCTAATAGAGTTGTTAAATTTTTGGATGCTTGCCACAGGCATGAGCGCGTTGTTGAGTGTGATCGATTACAAACATTTAAGATAAAAGGTTGGATGGGTATATGAATGGGGGGTATCTTATAATATATTGACATGCCAACATTGGCCGTGTTTGGTTACAGGTAGTTATTATGTTAGATTGCAGGCCTGACGTTTGTAAAAACGTTTAATGAATCAAGTGATGTTGAGTGTATCAGTATATACTTATGAATGGCTAAGTAACCCGAGAAATTACGCTTTTTATGTCTATAATTCGAACGTTCTCAATTTTTATTATACCATCTTATATATATATATGAATATATGTATATAATAATATAGTATGATATAGATTTTACCGATTCAAAAAACTAAGTATCTTGACGATATATTAATACTTAATATACGTCTCTAGCTATATCTATTAAATATGTTGTTTGTTTTCTGTTAACTTTGAAAGAGGCCAAATGTTGGTAGATTTTAGTTCAAAGGTCCCATTTGACAATCCCTTTTGAACCTTTTTAGATGTGAGGTCTAGGTGGAGGGATTAATAATGATTTCGGCGACCTTGACAGATTTGAAATTTACGTTCCATCTCCTGGAGAAAGGCACTGCAACTGTCTTTTGGTAATGATGTTCGGGCCTCCGTCTTTGCACCTTTTAAAAGCTAGATTTTGGGCATTCTGGAAGAGAATCATTATACTTTTTGTGAGTTTACTGTTAATAACGATTACTTGTTCATCATCATATCCTCGTACCTCGAATTTCAATTTACTAAGTTCTGCGATGATATTGTCAACCACCTTGGTATCATAATCTCACTTTCGACAACATGTTCGCGAGTTGGAAGGCAACTGTTGATTTACCATTTTCATAGTTCTTGCTGTGTTTCCTCGTCGATCACCGCTGACTGCACACACTGCTTAACAATGATATTAAATAGTTATTGTGCCTAGAAAACTCATATATATATCAGAAGAGCGACTTATATAAACGAACTACGATAATAGTCTAAGTGATAGATCTATCCAATAATAGTCTCCTTGTTTTTGAATGGGAAGGCATATAATTTATAATATTATATCTGGTTTTATTAAAGACGTAATGTAACATCCGCATGATCCGCAACATTGCCCATCGCTGTATTTCCCAATGCGGGATGCGAGAAAACCAATGAAATCTAACGTCTAGACGATCTGCCTATAGCAATTCGACAATATATTGAATAGTATAGATTTACTGACAGACATATAGTATGATATATATATACTAAACTGAAGTACATTCATATAGTTATAGTCTAATAATTATATTTCACTTAGACGTTAAATACTTGAATTATATATTATACTGGATAAATAAGGCTGAATATATATATATATTTTACATTAACATATAGGTATATATATATAAAGGTAGTGGTAATGATAGAGCGCGTACTTTTATCTGGGCTTGGGGTTCAACTGGAAGAAACTATAAGTTGCTGGTAGTGTGAGGTGAGGAGCGAAGATGTGAGGTACGGGACTTTGGAGAGAAGACCATAATGGTTGTCCGCTATGATGATCTCAGTGTGCTCCTTATTTTGGTGTGCTATCAGTCTATTCATGCAGACGAAGCTCTGTGAACAGAGAGAGTTGTGAGGCGGAGGACAGAGTTTGGTCACGGGAAAATCATCTGTGATAGAGGAATAGAGTGTTGGATTAAAATGCGATACGGCCGCAGATGCCTTCTGATATGGGTCCGGCACCTAATCATCATTGTGCTGCCAGGTGAGTCTCGAGTAAATAATGTGGTTAAAAAGTGAAATGGGGCGGGGGAGTGAAATTTGTGGGTTTTTTATTATACTGAGCGCGATCTCGCATCTAGTATGAACTGCAGAGCGCAAGGAGAGACGGAGAGAAGACAAGATTTTGGAGTGAAGTCTCGAATGAGTGTTCGATGAAAGTTATCGTGGTTGTGTGGCGTAAATGATAAAAATTTGTCTATGGGGAGAGTTTGAGTAGGCACGGAGTGGAGAGTTAGCGAATTGAGGGGGTGGTAAGTGTAATATATTTAGGTATACCATCATGTGGGGGATATTAAGAGGTCGAGTAGGACATGTTAAATGGAGAATCGAAAGTCTGTTAGTAAGTGTCTGTGAAGAAGAATGATAGTGGAATACTTGGTTTCAAAAAAGTTGAAAATCAGTAAGTATACATGGAAGAGTTGAGATAACGCGGGGGAGGGCGGGTACTGGATTAGTGTGTGGGTAAATGGAAGGATAAGGCAGGATGTACTAGATGTAAATGTATGTTTAGAGCGGCGGAGGGGGAATCGGATCAACTATTTGGTTCGCCGTTGCTAGGATACAGGCGTGGTAGGAGAGGTGACGGTTAGGAAAGGGCGAGGAAAAGAGGAGAGAGAAGAAGTAATTAAAGTTTGGAAAAATTGGAGGAAAAGGTGTAAGAGGGAGTTTAGGAGCGGTATGGAGGATAGGGTGTGGAGGATAGGTGGAGAGACGGGAATTGGGGAGGTGGAGGGGGAGTGGAGGAGATTTAAAGAGCAGTATCTTGAAGAGGCGTAGAAGGGTTATGTGGAGGTAAAAAGGGGTGGGAAACAAGCGAGAAGAGAGGAGTGAATGGTGGAGGTGAGGAGGTGAAGGAGTGGGAAAAGGAAAAAGACGGTTTGATGGAATGTTGGGAAGTAGGAGAGAGAAAAGCTGGGAGGAATATAGAAAGGGTTAGAGTGGAAGCAAAGAGGGCGGTTGAGTGGAGGACGAAGAGAAGAGCAAAAGATGAATGGTGTAGAAAAGTGACGGAAAATTTTGAACGGGGAGCAAGATGTTCTGGAAAGAAGTAATAAAAAAAGGAGAGAACGGGAAGGGGTTGGGATTCGAGAGGATTAAGGAGGAGATGCGGATGGATAGTGAGGAGAGGATAGGATGAGGAAGAGTTGGGGGGCAGTGATCTATTAGTGGACTTATTGAATGAAGTGCGCGGTGGGGAGGAGAAGATTTGCAAGAGGTGCAGAATGGGAGTGAATTGGGGAGGAGAGGGCGAGGTATGAAACTTACAATGGAGAAATTATTAGAGCCTTGAATAAAGGAAAAAAAGCGAATCCGCAAGGTTCTTGGCTAGACAACATTTGTCAAGTTGTAACACTGCAGTTAGCCATATGATATGTGAATTATGTTGTCCGACTAGTATTGATAGGTGTTGTGAGTTGTTAGGGGTGAGGAAGGTCCGGCTTATCCTCTGGTGTATCAGGATGATTATTGGAGTAATATGTATACCGGTTGTTGCTGAGGCGACGAGTGGGTTCGTGAGCAAGGTTACCACAGGATTGGAGAGGAAGAGTTTGTTGTGTTACCACTGTATTTATCAAGCGGAAACGGTGCGTGTGATAGGATATGGAAGTGTGGAATATAGAGGGTATTATCACTTCGAAATAAACTGCTACCGTCTTTTAATCAGATGTAAGTGGGATCGTCGGACTAAAGTATGGGAGTAATACTGGATGAGAAGAGATTTGAGTTGAGAGGTTTAACGTAAGGGAGAAATTGGTTAAGAACAAGGGAGATTTAGGGAGGAAAGTTAATGCGGTGTTGTGGCCATTAAGTGTTTACTCACTAAAGAGCTTTGTTGTGGAGAAAATGTTATAGAGAGGACAGACTGGAAAGTGTATGGGTGTTTTTAGATTAAAGAGAAGCATACTGATAGAGGTGTGAAAGGTGTGAATTGTTGTGGACGACACTGTGTGATGGAAGGATTAAAAAATGGAGGGTTAGGGAGGTTAGTAAATTCCAGGTAAAGGAGGTATTTAGGCTTTTTCACTAGGAATAGTAGCGTTACAATCGTCTGTGAGCGTGTGATAGACGAGCTTGTTAGGAGGCGGCCCGGCTGGAGAGGAGATGGTTTGGTGGTGCGTAGAGAGGATGAGGCAGGCGTGGTGATAACTACTCGTACTCCCGGCAGGGCTATTCAATTTGTTATGGAGAGTGTTTGCAGGAATGTGAGGAGGGAGGGGTGAATTGAGAATGGATGATGATTACGAAGGGGATAGTTCTGCAGTACACTGCATCGATCGATACTGTTATGCTTGCGAGACGATACTGCCTAGTGCCCCGTTATAGAATACGCCCAGAGAAGGTGTCTGATGTGATTTCGGCTTGGACGAGCGCAGTTTGAGAGCGTGAATGTGTGCGACAAAAGGGGGCTTAAAATAAACCCCCGGTAAGAGTAAAGTGTTAGTGTTTGAGGAGGAGGATAGAGAGGAGGGGAGGGGTAAGAGGTTCGAGTAGGGGGTTGTAGTATTGAAGAAGTAAAGATTTAGGATATTTAGATGGATTTTGGGTAAGGGGGAGGCGATGAAGGAGAGATAGAACATAGGAGTGAGAAGAACGAATGCAGAGCTTTGGTGGCTGAGAGAATTATGCGAAAGGGGGCGAATTTATCACAGAAGTTAAGATAAGTATGGTTGAAAAAATTTGTGTCACCATCCGGTTTGTTATGGTCGTGGTAAAACAGTGGGGTTGAATGCCCAGTCCAGGAAAAGTGAGAAGTATCTTGAGATGAACGGTTGAGAGCGGTCTTGTGGTGTGAGCAGAAGGAGAGGATAGGAATAGCGGTGGTTGAGGGAGAGATGCGATTGAGGAATGGCGTTTAGGTGTGGATAGAGCGCGAGAAGGGTAATTCTTATGATGGTATGGGCATCTAGTGAGAATGGAGAATAGCGAGGAGAGTGGTTTAGGACGAGCTTTGGGAGGCGTGAGGGATTATGGAAGGAGAGTGAAGGGGCTGAGGACCAAGCAAGGAGTGGATGCGATGGATATAAAAGGATGATGTGAGGGGAGGACTGAGTCTGAGGAGGAAGAGAGGTGTGGCGAGGGATAGAGTGGGGGGAGAGAAGTGTCGTGAGGCGAGATGAGGGGAGAGTGTGAGTGAGAGAAGAAGAAAAGTAGAGAAGAAAGAATTCGGAATGAACAGTGTATGGTAAGAATAGAATAATAGATAAATAAACATATTATCCAGCAGTATAAACAGATTTACTTATACTACTGTTCATATTAATATAGTGGCATATATATATATAATATATATAACTATATAGTATAAATTAATATACCATACGATATATTCTAGCCCTGTCGTAATATGAAAATGAAAATCTAATCATCTATTATATATATATCTCTAATACATAGTATATAGGTATATATAGTATATTATATTATTTAATATATATATTCATAAATTGTGTAAATAGCGATGGTGAAAGATTAAATAAATTCCTCATGTCAAAACTTTACCAGCTTCAATACTTTATGAAACAAAATCCTTTGCCAGGCCCCTTGCTGACAATCCATTATCAACTAACAACCTTTTAGATTCTCACAAACCTGCTATTGTAACAGTATCTAGGCCTTCCTGTTGAATGAGCTATCGGCCTGTGGCAATATTGCAGTACAACTCTATACTTAAACTCACAATCTTATTCCTTTTCTGTGGAAACCCGCCAGTGCGAACAGGAGCGTTTCTCGGTTGTGTTGTTTGACGAGGTTCGAAAGCCCACCCAGACATCTTCAACTCTTTGTCAGTGCAGATTACTCGAAGGCAGATGAACTCACTCTGTTTAATGATCAATGAATTGAGCATGACAGCAATAAGTTTAAGACTTAAAATATTAATACTTAACAGATTGCTATATAAATAATATTAAGAAATACCTAAGGAAACACTGAAGGAAACTAAACTACGGAACAACTTAGAAAAATTTTAATAAAAAATAAATAAAAATAAAAGCTGCTGTACTTATCTATGAGACTAAGGTTTTTATAAATTCACGAACATGTAGTTAGATATCCTTGGATATCTAAGTAAAAGCTAGAAATATAGATACATCTCCTCGATACCAGATATTTAACAAATAAAATTTTTAAAATAATAATAAAAAATATAAAGGGTTTGTCAGGGGTTAGATTTTATAAATTCACGAACATGTAGTTAGATGTCTTTAGATATCTACATTACATGTGCATAGAATATATAGAATCACAGTACTATACCAATTATTATTATTTTATTATCTATTCAATTAAAAGAATACAAAATATTGATCTTTAAATTATCATATATAGATCCTCGAACATAAATATGTATCTATTAAAATATACATATATATTATTCCATAAAATATTTGGAACTAAATATGTAAACTAGATTAATCTTTCTTCTTCGGGGTGTTTTAGAATAAGAATATATACAAATATATTCTTCTACTGAAATTAAATGATTTAGCGATGTACAAAAGGTGGATCCTTCTTTGCTTTAGATTGCACAATAAAATTACTACAAGAACAGCTGACTTATAAACACAGCTGTCACAACAATGCAAAGAGTTGCCTATAAGTGAATTAACAAATCTTATTTAATTAAACAAGAAAACGGACTTTTATCGTAATTTAGAGCTTGCTGAGTTGTATATTAAAAATAAATAAAATATCAAACTGTAAAACGTTTTATATAATTGATCGCTTAAAATAATCAACACTCCAAAACAAAATGTCAATAATACAAAAGAGCTTACCTGCCAGTAATATACCTAGCAGCAATCGGACAATAATGCACCTTGCAAAATTATAGTTTTCAGACGACACTGATACTATGAATGCATAAATATTCACAAAATAAAACACAAATTAATTGGTACAAAATATTTAATACCTTTATCTTTACTACAAAATAATTAGCAAAACTTTCCACATTGGAATTACCACAATATTATATTTCAAACATATAATACATTTACTTTGTAAAACAAATAATAAAATAATCACTAATTGGACACGAAATATACAGACACTGACAAAAATAAAAATTGATCGGATATAAGGCGTCAACGGCTACCAACTAAAATATACACCTCAGATGGGCAACAACAAAAGCAAAAGAATCACATATATATTCATAATTTTACTATGTTATATAACTTCCAGGGGCTTAGCTTACGCTTATTAAACCATCATACTTTTTAAACAATAATTACCAAGATGGTATCCAGTTTATCATTAATTTATATGAAGATAAATATTACCAGAAATTTAGTAAGTACGTAGCTTGTGTTTCATGTAAAGATTACACACCTTTCTCAAGGAAATATGCAATTTTCGGTTGAAAGAACAAAGAATATGAAAGACTAAACAAACATTGAAGAATGATGAATTAGTCCTTATTAAAATACATTTATTCAACTAACTAAATATATATTAGATTATTATTAATATAACGCCTAAATATTTATCAAGAAGTAGTATCCTACAAATGCTTTTGAAAATATTAATAATAATAATAATAATAATAATAATAATAAGTAATAATAATAATAGATAATAATATAATAACAATACTATCAACTCAACATTAATAAAGCTTTTTCAATAATGGCCAATGATAACTTAGATTTCAAAATTAAGCTTTTAAAAAACTGAGTTTTCATTGGCTATTATTTACACTTAAAAATTAGCAAAACATATTTACAATATTTTGTTTGTCGCTTCCTTTGCAGCGTACATTAAATATATAACAAAAAAAAAATAGTATTGCAATGTTTAAAAAACGCCTTTAGCCTTTACCTTAAAAATGCATAAAATGAATATCAATGTTATCTATTTGTCAAGTGCCAGACTGCATACATCATTTGGCCCTCATATGGAAGCAATATTTGGAGCATTTTGTTTGTATGGACATGATCATT
>JABUQX010079157.1:0-7500 GCA_015478945.1 Trachelipus rathkii | reverse complement strand
CCAGGTGGGCCACAACCAGTTACCCCCCTCACAAAACCCCCTCCATTCACTTCCATATTATGCACCTTAATTTCCTCGCCTCTGCCCAAACCTCACCACCTACTCTCCTTTCAGACACATTCCGATTCACTGATTCATTCACTCTTATTAACTCCAAAGGATCAGTCATTTCCCATAAACACCTTCTCCATATGCACCACACCAACCAAACTACTACCTACCTATACTGTACTCTTTCAATCTTATTCTCTCATTACTACCCTTACATAATCACAACACCACCATAAACCTCAAATCCTAATACGCTCACTTTCATCATTTTATCAATTCTTTTTACAGCTAACACACCCCCAGGGATTGTCCATCTGAACACGTTGAACTTTAGATCTATACCTCTTATTCCTGACAATAATCTCACTACTATACATTAACACAGGTAACAACATACCCTCATGTAAGACCCTAATGCACTCAAGACTTAGTCCCTTTACATCCACTAACGATTTAATTGCACCAGCCACCTTCCTGCCATTTACAACTTTCCTACTACACACTGCATCATCCGTTTCCCCTTTTCATCCAACATATATTCCTAAAATATTTAAACTCAACACACTTTGTTCCAGTTGTCCACCATCCAACATAACTTCACACCGAGGACTGTCCTCACTTACAACCATAACCTTACTCTTATCTACGTTTACTTTCAAACCTTTTCTTTTACACACCCGGCCAAATCTCTCTACCAATCCTCTCAAACTCTCTTCAGATTCACCACACAAAACCAAATCATCCCCTTTCTTCTTTACTTAACTTTCAAAGCAGAGAAAATAGTCACGTCACCTTCGAGTCTTGTTTGCCTCTTACCCAATTACAACCTTTTAAACCCATCTTCATCAGAAGAGGAACCTCTTTTTACTTTAGAAAGGAGAGGTCTCTTCACCTTCATGTTTTTGTTACAACCCATTTCTCAAATCCCTTCTTAAAAAAAAGGGCGCTACCCTTGTGCCTTCCATAAATGTTACTTTGAGACATATTCAGAAATCTCTCCATCATCAGGTATATAACTGGTAGGGCACCCTCCACTCACCTCCTTTCTCCATCATTCTAACACCATTTCCTGCCACCCCCATCTCTAATTCTTTCATAACCCCATCCATTTACAAATTGAATAACCAAGGGGAAATAACACATCCCTGCCTCGCTCCGCTATTAATATTAAACCAATCAACCCCTTTTTTTGGGGGGGGGGACCCCCATTTCCCCAAAAAATTTTTTATTTTTTTTCTTACACCACGTTCCACTATCGTACATACATACCTTGATCCATTTCATTAAGCTACAACCAACACCATACATTACTAACACCTGCCATATGGCTTCCCTATTAATTCTATCATACGCCTGTTTCAAATCCATAAAACCTAAATACAATTTATATAACCTAAATACAACCTAAAAACAAACGGATCGAGGTCCAACTAGAAAACAAAAAGAGAAAACAAAGGAAAGAACAAGAGCTGTTTGAAAGGAAAAAGAAAGATTTTGAAAGGAAATCACAAGAAACGAAAGAAGCTATCTTCAAAGAAAAATCCCTTTAGGAAAAAGAAGCTTAAGCTACAATAAACATCAATAACTACAATTCCTTTGTTGAAGAAGTCAATGTAAGGATTAAGAATGCATTAAAGATTAATGGCATGAAAAGACTACAGATAGAGCAGACTATGCTTGAAGTAGCTTGCAAAAAAGTTGATAAGAGTACCACTGCTTTGCACGAATTGAAATTAGAAATGAGCAAAAGAAGATTGAAAAAAATAATGACTACTACTGTGCAAATCAAGCAAAAAAACATAAGGCCAAGCAAATATAAAAAAATTATTCTTGTAATCATTGGAGAATTGTGCGTCATATTTTTTTTCATTTTTTAGTGTAGTTAATTCTATCATTACATTACTTTTTCAAATTGTTATTTTTTCATTTATTATGGTTTGTTAATGTAAACGTTATTTTTAAAGAAAATAAAGGGGGGGGGGGAAAGTCCATACCTCATCCAGGGTTCCAGTTGATTTTGTTAGCTTACCTACAATTAGCTTTCTTCAATTAATGTAGCATTGAGAGAAAGATTAAATTTTAAAGATTGCAAATACATGTAAAGTTTTAATTATTTTTGTGATGAACATAATTTTGATGAATAATATAAAAAACTCATCCAAGGTTAATTTTTGGTAATATAATTTTCATTTCTATTAGTGTTAAATTGGAAACAAAAACAAGTTTGATATTTGAACTGGAGGCTGAAAACATTTTAACTGAAACCTCATCCGGCACATTTGGTTGGGGGTAAAAAACAAAAAAAACATCCAGTACTGTGAAATAAACATGAAAGTTGGATATTTTAACAAATATGTAGGAAAAATAGTAGTATATACCAAAAAATAAAAGAACAATTAATAATTTAGCATTAAATTTTGTCCTACTTTTGACCTACTTTTTTAAATTTTTTCCTACTTTTTCCTACATTTTCATTAAAAATGTCCTATTTTCCTATTTTTTTGACCCCTAAAGGTTTAAGGCATACTTTTATGGATGCCTGTGAAATCAACAGCAGATTTTCCTAAAAAAACTTTGTACTTTCTACTGGATACACCATGTAATTTAAGAAAAGTGGTGTATGTAAATAGTTTCTTATTCCTCTTCATTAATGTACAACATTAAAAGTTTTACTAAGATTCTAAATAACATTTGGATTAGCTTATCTTTGAAAAGTTTTGATAGGTCCAGTTCTTATCTAGTCTCAAAATTTGTAGTAGCTAAGCTGCTATATACTGTCAAGTTTTAAAGGGCTAAAAGGCTTTTTCATTATACTGCATAGATTTGCTTCAAACTATCATCCAGAATCCCAAACTGGTAACTTCCTTCACCATTTGAAGTAGAACTTATGAAAACTGGATGGATCTCTTCTTTATTTATGAGATCTTTTGAGCAACATGACCCTAATTATTGGAAAGATTAATTTCAGGCAAATATAAAAATGTTAAAATAATCTTGATTGCAAACACCCAATCAACACTATTTGCACTAATATTGGTAGTTAAAATTGGACTTTATCTAAACAAAACACGTACCAAAAACAATGGCTAAAGCACCTGAACGTACTGTCACAATCAGTGGTTCCAGAGCTATGACTCTGCAATTGTAGTAGCACAACAAAAAAAAGGTTTTACTATAAAGTACTTTTTATATTTCCAATTGTATGGAAAATAAAGGATCTAGTAAAAAGTATTCTTTTTCATTATACCTCAGTATTATAATCTAGAAGTAGTGATTTCATAGTTGATAGTTGTCACGTGCTGTGAAGTCATGTGTGTTCTCCCCGTGTTCTTTTTTTTTTAAATATTAATTTAAGTTTTTAAATGTTCTTTCAAACTTTTATTTAAATGTCATCATTACTATTTAGTATTTTAGTTTTAATTTGTAATTCTTTGCCAAGTGTTTTTAATATTTACCATTTACAAATGATGAGGATTTCAGTTGAAACTTTTATCATCTAGAATCTTAATCTAAGTTTTAGTTTGATTTTTATATTCTTTTAAAAAATTATTTGATAAACTATAGGATTTTACCTTTAGTGTTCTTTTTAATTGTCAATGTAATATAAAGTTTAATTTAGGTTTTAACAAAATATCTACCCGCAAGTTACTTTGTGTATGTTTGAATGCTTGATTAGTTAAGATTTGCGGACCTATTTATATACTGCTATATATCTATTTGTTTATTTATTCATATATATCAGTTTTTCTTATTTTTGCTCCAGTTATATCAGTTTTAGTTATTGTACTATTAGCAATTTCTGGGTGCGAGCGCTGTTGGAATGACTGAACAGAGAAGGCGAGTGGGTGGGTACAGGCTGGGGTTCTCTATTGACTTTGCCAACATCCGTGGCCTGAATGCTAATCATGAATCTGTGGAATATCACCTCTCTAACTCTAAATCTAACATTTTATTACTGTCTGGGACCCAGCAAGCCAGGGATTCTTTTTCACATAAACTTAATATCTCCAACTATAAGTTCTTTTTTAATTTACGACTGAATAGTGGAGTCTGTGCCTATATAAACATTAACACTCCTATAACACGTCTTAAGAATCTTGAATCTCCTAACTTTGATGTTCTATGGCTTAAAATCCTTCTCCCTACTACTACCATTATCTTGTGTTTCTGCTACTGATGCGAAGCTTCACCTCTCATGCGCCTATCTCCACCCCTCATCCTCCTCGTCCCTCTTAATCGAACACCTACTACTTTTGCGTGATCCCCTAATGAAACGGATTTTCATGTCCTTTTTAAATATCTTACTACTTCTCATGAGACTATTACTTCTTTCCATCCAAATGCTGAGGTCTTCTATTTAAGTGATTTCAACATAAACCACACTGAGTGGTTGGGCTCCTCATACTGATGCAGGAGGGGAGGAGGCCAAAACATTCAATATTCACCGCGATCTGAAACAGTTAGCTAAACAGTTAGAATAGTTAACTAAACAGTCAGTTAAGGAACCTACACATATCCCAGATCGTCCTAACCAATTCTTGAACGCGTTTGATTGTTTCACCATTACTCGTTAAAAATACCATTTTCACTCCTATGGGTAACTCTAACCAGAATCTCATAGCTTTTAATTATGCTTTTTCTCCAGCAGCTCCACCGTGCCTCAAACGTACTTTCTGCCACTTTAATCAAGCTAATTGGGGGGGCATTGCATTGTTTCTTCGCTAACTATTCTTGGAATGAATCTTGCTTTGACTCGGAGTCAGTCACTGCTGAAAAGGTAAGGACTGTAATCACTGAAGGGATGAGCAAGTTCATTCCATCTTAAACTAAATCTTTTTCTCCCCAAAATCCATGGTTCGATGGAGGAGCTTGTTCTCACGCCATTCAAGAAAGAGACATTGCATATCGGGCATGGAAAAACTCTCGTTCTTCTATCACTTACTAATTTTCATTCTGGTCGGAACCGTTGCATGGATATTATTCAGCAGGCTAAGCACACTTTCACGAAAAGAAAGTGCTCCAACCTACTTGGTTCTCCTACTGATAAAAATTTCTGGCCTCTTGCTAAAAACATCTCTAATAGCTTTTTTAAATCTGCCTTTCCTCTTCTTATTCACTCTGACAGATCTTTAGCAAACTCTCCTACTGAAAAGGTTAATCTCTTCAGCCTCCTTTTTTCATCTAATTCTACCCTGTATGATTCCGTCATCTCTCCTCATACTCCTCCTCTCAGGTTCCCTATGTCTCTTTTTATGATTGCATATGATTGGGTGCATGAGATTCTTAGATCTATGAATGTTAGGAAGGCTAGTGACCTGGATGGCATTCCTCCCTGTGTTTTGAGGGAGTGTGCTTCTGAGCTGGCACCTGTCCTCATTCAAACTCTACCGCTATGCCTTTAATACTAATTACATTTTCCTCAAGTCCTGCTTGGAAGCTCACATGTATGTTCCAGCCAATCCTGAAAAGGATACGCCACGTCTGATCCTTCTAACATATCGCCCTATAGCCTCTCACTTTGATTTCTATCAAAAGATTGAATTTCTACTCTCATTTCTTGGATTATCTGGAGTCTCATTCCCTTTTTTCAGATCATTAGTATGGCTTTTCTTTCAGATCATCAGTATGACTTTTGACGCTCGAGGTCAACTGTGTGTGTGAGTCCTGTGTGGTGGCACTCTACACATCAAAAGCTTTTGACTGGGTATGGCATGCGTCACTACTCTCTAAGCTCCCTTTCTTTGGGTGTTCCTCTCTTTGCTACTTGTCAAGTTTATTTCTCTTCTGATTGGCTCTCATATCCATCACTTCGTTAATTGGAGGGCGATCTTCTTTCACTTATCCTGTTAATTGTTAGTGTTCTGCAAGGTTCTGTTTTATCCAACTTTATTCACACTTTTCATCAACGCTCCCCTCAGCTGTACTTCTAACTCTGTTCACTCTTATGATGATGACCCAACTCTCCATTCTTCCACTCATTTCAAATCTGCTCCCTCTTTTGCATTTAGAGTTGCCTCTTGTCTTAGATTTTCCGATTCTATTCTGTGGACCTGGATGGATTTCCCAGAGTAAAATAGGGTGGCACGAAGTTGAAACTTCAACTCTAAACTTGGAGCTGTAACAATACCTTACATAAACACCTCCCAACTTTTCCATATTTCCTTTATGTCTCTAACGTCTCACTCGTGAACAACCATAATATTCTTGGTCTGAACATAAACATAATTGTCTTTAGAAACCTCATATCACAACAGTTGCAAGGTGGCCTCAAAGAGGTGGTTACTACAAATTGCCTCTGCACAGGCTTACTCCAGTTCTATAAGAGGCCTATCTCACATCTTGGGGGGCTCATACCCACCCCATGGATAGTACTGAGTCTAAAGCCTTTAAGAGGGGACTAAAATCTCTCCTATTTAAATTCTAACCCTCTGTCTCTGTGATGGCGTGACTGTTGGGCACTCTCTCTTTTCTGTAGGTACTACAATGGCAGTCCACCCCCACCACAGCGTGCCACTTAGCATAAGGTGGTGCCTTGCCCTCCAATAGGTGAGTATTTGAAAACCACAGACTCATTCGTTGTGAGTGCCTTCCTTTTTTCAGCCACTTTTAATGGTTCATTTCTGATGGATGTTCGCTGTATTTAACCCTTTAAGTCCACGTCTGCGCTCACCTGAAAGATTTCGGTAGGCTTTCGCGGTGGGTTTCTGTATTTTATTTTCTGCCCCTCCTTGAAAAGCACTCAGCCGGTGAGTGTTGGTAATCTGTTAAAAAAAAAAGCATTGGAACATTTAATATCCTTTTACTTTGGTGGTAATAATCTATTTATTTAATTTATAGAAATTAAACATAAGAAGGATACTTTAGAGGAATCAAGAAACTATAAGGAGGAAGTAGAGAAAGTAAGAACAGATTTAGGGGAAACCCAGAAATCAGTGACAGATTTGGGGGAAGAATCAAAGAAACTGCAAGATCAAATTGTTCCTTTGAGGTCAAGGAAACAAGAGATAGAGAACCTTGAGAAGAAAGCTATAGAAATGGAGAGGAAAAGGTTTTTAACACTCATTCTCTTTCTCATGCTCTTAATGTTTTGATTTATATCACAAATTTGCTATTAATCATTATTTATTTTATTTATATATATTTATATGATATAATATATATATTATATATATATATATTATATATAATATATATATATATTATATACATATATAATATTATAGTATATATATATATATAATAATATATATTATATATATTATAATATAATATATATTATATACCGGAATATATAATATATATATATAAATATTCTATGTTAATATTAAAAATAACAGATTTAATTTTTCACAAACTCTTTAACCGAGTTAGCAGCAAGAAGAAAATAAATTATTATTATTATAATAAATCTAATCATATTTTAATCAATATTTATTATATCTCTCTCTC
>JABUQX010079156.1:30000-49384 GCA_015478945.1 Trachelipus rathkii | reverse complement strand
TACCAGGGTAAGTAAGAAAAAAATTAATGAATTGGAAGTTACAAAGGAGACTTACGAAATGAGTTCCTTTGTACCAGGGAAGTTAACGAAAAGAGATGAATCAAAGAAGTTACGAAAAAGAGACTGTAACAAGGGTTTACGAAAAGGAGCCTTGTACACGGGAAGTATAATAACAAACAAAAAAAAACTTGAGATTGTGGATGCGAAAGAGAGATTTGTACATTGGGCTAACGAAAGGAGTTCTTATATCAGGGAAGTTAAAGGAAAAAAATAAGACTTGATCAAATAAGTTAACGCATAAACGACCTCTTTGCACTGCATGGAAGTAAACGAAAGAGAGATACTTAATTAGGGAAGTTACGATAGAGACTTGTACCAGACTCCTATCCGAGAAACTTTCGATATGCAAGCGTCCATCTAAAACATCATTCATAACTCGGAAACATAACCGAGGACAGATAATATCGTGAATTCCGAGAAGAAAAACCCCACACTCACGGCTTCAATATTATAGAAGTAATTTCCCATGGCATATTGTTACGATAGTTTACGTAATAAAGAACCACAACTCGGTTCAAGAAAACCTAGTTTGAATTTCTAGAAGAAACAAGCCTTCGAAATGTTAACTTATCTAAAAAAAAAACATTAAATCAAAGATTCATTGACATCCAAAACTTAAGTGTGTGTAATCATATATATACTATAATATTATAATATTTATATATTATAATACTATATACTATATATTATATAAATATATATAATATATATATTATACTAACTATATAATAATATAATATATAATATATCATACTAGATATACTATAGTATATAACTATGGAGCCATTGTATAAGTGGTTGATCGTTAATATTTAGCTTTAAGGTTAATTTAGGTTAAGTTTGGTCTAGCGTTACGGGTTAACGATTAGCGTAGTTAGCGTTAGGTTACGGTTAGGGATAGGTTAGTTTACCCAAAAATTTAAAGTATTTACCCTAAAATTATTTAAAATAACGATACATTAAATATTGATTTTCGCTCCTTGAGTCAACATTTATAATAGCTATATAATATATATATATATAAATATATTATATATATATATATATAGTATATATATATACTATAGATTAATTATATATAATATATATATTATATATATATTATTATTTATATATATTATATATAAAGAAGGATAGATTGAGTGTTTCGCTCGCGGTCAGGACAAATGAACATTTTCTTCGCTGGTTATAAGGCTGACAAGGCTAGCAACCCGGTCCCTTTCAATTCGCTTTGAATACTCTAAGACCACGTTCGGATATTACTTCACCATCGAAGCCGACTCTTGGTGAGAGCTCTGGGAGAAATGAAAATTCTTGATGGCTAATTTTGGACCGGTGCCGTAGCGCGCATTTGGCGCGAGCGCTCAGCGAGCGGGTTTGCATGCAAGTACCCACCCCTCGATGCATCTACCCTAGTATTCTGTGGTATTCGTGTTTTCATTTAAACTCAAAAAATACTAAATTAAAAATAATTTAACTCAAGATAAATTAATTTTGAAAATGAAAAAAAAATCTCTCATTTAAGAACAGATAATAAGAAAAGTTACTCAGAATGCGAGCTTTTAAATGAAATTTCCACAATCTTAACTTTAAAATAAATAAAATTTCTTATTTCCTTGATTTTTATGCATGAGCAATAATTGGCTTATTTTATCCTCACTTAAACATCTACTTAATATATATATCTATATATATATTATATATATATATATATATAATATATATATATATAAATATTATATTATATAATATAATATATATATATATATATACTATATTATATATATATATATATATAATAGTATATTGTATACATATATATATATATATACTATATATATAATATAAATAGTATATATATAATTAATATGATATATATCTATATTAATATTAATACTATATATAAATATATATAATATTATATATTAATAATATATATATATATATAATTATATATATATTATACCATATATATATATATAATATTATATATATATATAATTAATATCTATATATATATATATGTATATATTTATAGTATTATATAATATATAGTATAGTATATATATATATATATATATATAAAGTATATAATATTATATATTTCTTCTCACCTTCTCACCAGACTCTGTAAGCGTGAAACGCTTGTCAGATGTTCTGGACGAAACCCTTCCACCGCGTTCGGTCCTCATAGATACCTGACTCTTCCAGCTCTCAATCACCACTCCTCGTCTCTCATGGCGTCCTCTACGTTATCACTCCATCTGTTTCTTGGTTGAACGCTACACTGCGTGTTCCCATCTGGCCTCCATCTGTAGTACCTCTTCGGTATCTTCAATCCTCATCTCATGCCCTCAAATCATATGTTCCGTACCAATCGTAGTGTCCCTTTTCAATAAAACCAGTATAACTTCTCCAGTCCCGAATGCCTCTCTTATATCATCATTTCTCATTCTATCCTTCCTCGTAACTCCCTTTATGGATCTTAACACCCTCATTTCACACGCTTGTATCCTACTCTTAGTTTTTGTGGTTAAAGCCCACGCTTCGCAACCATACGTTAGTATAGGTCGTAGTATAGACACGTATATTACTATTTTCACCTTTCGAGGAACATTTCTGTCTCGTATTAACGGATATAGCGATCTTAATGCATTATTAAACTTTTCTATTCTACTATTGAATTATGTGTTAATAACATTTCCCGCCCCAAAACTATAATCTCCAAGGTATAGTAAACTGATCAACCTGCTACAATTCTTGATTCCCTCATCTAATGATTCATTTCCGTCCTCCTAATGTACATATCAACATCACCTCAGTTCCTCTCATTTATCCTATCCTCTCTCTGGCTCTCTCTCTCTCCCCGTTCAATTTCCTGTTTTAATGGTGCCTAGTTTTCAAGTGTGTACCGATCTAGTCTTTATTTTCCTCCTCGTCCCATACGCAATAAATCTCTGCAGTAGCCTCTCTGATTCCGCACCAACGCAAGGTCATCTGCGTAATTCCAATAGACAGTCTTCATCGCCCACTCGTCCTCTGGACCATTTTTCCACAATAATCCATGAACAGGATAAACAAAATCGGAGAGAGAACACTACCCTGCTTCACCCCCTATCAACCTCAAACCAATCTCCATCGTCCATCTGGGTCTTCATTTTGCATAAACTATTCGTATCGGAAATCTTTGTTGCTCTTCTCAGTTTTTCGGTATCCCATACTCTCTCGTTCTAAATATGTTCCACAGGACCCGTCCCCCTCGGTACCCGTTCAAAAGCCTTCTCCAGATCTACAAATTCCAAATACATCTTTATGTAAATTCCAACCCTTTCGTTCACATACCATCTTTAAAGCGATATCAAATCAACTAGTTATCTATTTGGACAAAGCATGTTGCATCCGTCCATTTAATCTTCTACCTCTCTATCACATCTTTTTTCTAATATTCGTTCCTCATAAACCTTTGCGATATGTGGTGTCAAAGCAATTCCTCTGTAATTTCTACAGTCTGCCTTATCACTTTTTTAAAAATTGGGCATATTACTGATTTGTTCCATTCTCTAGGTGTCCTTTTTTCTTGCCAAGCACTTATTCCATTTTAATTGTCATTTTTTTCGTTTTTTTTTTTTTTTTTTTAATTATAAATGAAGCAATTACCAAAAGTTTTTTTTCAATCCATATATATTATTTATATATATACACATATATGTGTTATATGTGCATATTTATATATATTATATAATATACTTTATACATATATGTATATTATGTATATTAATATATATATATATATATGGACCTGTTATGTTTTTAGGACTCCGTCAGTTTTGATTTTTGTTTGTTTTGTTTTTTTATATATTTCTTAGCTATAGTGATCTGAACAGTCATTTAAGGGGTGACGGACTGATTCAAAATATATAGGACCAAGTTACGTTTTACGACTCCGTCGTTTAATTTTTTTTTTTTTTTAACTAAAGGAATACCCCCAGGGTAAACCGCAAGAATGGCAGGAGTCGGGGTCGTCTCGGCCTCGCGGGGGAGACGACAGGGTCAGGGACTATTTCCCCCGCTCGCGGGAGGGTCTCCGGAACCCCGCTCTTTTGGTATTAGGTGTCGCTGAAGGTTTCCTACCGCCACTCCCTCTACGGGTATGGTAAACGTCCCCCCTCTGCCCGTCGGCTCGAGCCCCCAATTTTTTGATTTTTTTTTTCGATTTTTTTATTTTTTTTTATTATTTTTTTTTAAATTATTGGAATATTGCTTACAGCCTCAGTTTCCAAATTTGTCTTTGGTTTTTCGGAAAGTGTCGTACTTTCGATGATATTTTTTGAATTTTTTTTTTTTTTTACATTTTAAATAAGCTTTATACGCTGATCTCAAATATGTAATGGGTTTTTCTGTAAGTTTCGTACTTTTCAACTTTATTTTCATTTTTTAAAATTTTATTGTATAAAGTATTATTTTAATAATTATTTTAAATATAATTGAAATTAAGATTTCTAGGTCCCTCACCACTGCTATGTATTGTTAGTAACATAATATTCTAGCAATATGTTAAAAAAAAAAACAAAAAAAAAATCAAAACTGACGGAGTTTATAAAAACAGGGCATATATATATATAATATATATTATATAATTATATATATATATATATATATATATATATATATATATAAATCTATATATAATAGTATAAATAAATATAATTATATATAGTATATATATATTATTATATATATACAGTATATATATATATATATAGTATATATATATATATATTTATATTATATTATATATATACTATATATATATTATATTAATATTATATATAATATATAATATATATATATATATTATATCATATATATGCTATATATATAAATATATATATATATATATAATATAGTATATAATATATATATAATATATACAGTATTATATTATATATATATATATATATATTATAATATATATATATATATATATATATAATTATATATATATATATATATCATATATAATATATATCTAGGACCTTTTCTGTTTTACACAATGGTCAGTTTGAATTTTTTTGTTTTTTAAATATATTGCTGCTATAGATACCAACAATGATTTCAGTGGTACGGACATGATTAAAAAATATAGAGATCAGTTACGTTTTACGGATCCGTACTGTTATTTTTTTATTTTTTTTTTAGCTAAGGAATACCCCAAGGCGTAAACAGCCAAAGATGGCAAAGAGGTCGGGTCTCTCGGCTTCCGGGGGAACGACAGGGTAGACTATTTTTCCCCCCTCTTTGGTATTTGGGTGTCGCGGGGGTTCCTCCGCCCCTCCCTAACGGGGTATTGGAAATCGTCCCCCCCTCTGTCCCCGTCGGCTCGAGCCCCTAATTTTTTTTTTTTTTTTTTTTTTATTTTTATTTTCATTTTTATTCTTTTAAAAAAAATTTTAAATAAGCTTTAGACGCTGATTCCAAATATGTAATGGTTTTTCTGTAAGTGTCTACCTCTTTGAGATATTTAATTTTATGAAAACAAAATGTTTTGTTTTTTATTATTTATTTTTTAAATTTTTATAATAAGCTTTACACTTAAATTCCAAATAGTACTTGGTTTTTCTTGTAAGTGTTTCGTACTTTTCCAGATATTTCATTTTTAAAACAATTTAACAAAAATGTGATTTTAAAAATTATTAAAAATACTTCGAACTTTTGAATCATCTCCGTTACCACTGAAATTCATTGATGGTATCATATAGTAGCAATAAATAAAAAAACACAAAAAATTCAAAACTGACCATTGTGTTAAACAGAAAAGGCCTAATTAATATATATACTATATATATATATATATATATTATATATTATGATATATATATTATATATTATATATATTTATATAATAATATATATATATATATATCAATATGATATATTATCTATATATATATAATTTTATTTTCCCTAAAAAGCTCTTAATATTAATACTCTATTTCTTATTGCTAACTATCAAATTTAGTTTAATGTGATAATTATATATCGGATGTAACGATTTTCTTTTTTTTCTTTTTCTCCTATTTTTGTTTGTGTACGTGATGTTGTGTGTGTGTGTGTGTGTGTGTGTGTGTGTGTGTGGTGTGCTGTGTGTGTTTGTGTGTTGTGTGTTGTGTGTGTGTGTGTGTGTGTGTGTGTGTGTTTGCATGATTTTCATTTGTTAATAATTTTGAGTTATATTTTATTATATAATTGGTTTACTGAAGTAGAAAATTTTACTTGTCATTTTTCGTTTTTTTTTTTTTTTTATAATTATAGTTGAAAGCAATTACCAAAAAAATTTTCTTAAACTTTTTTGAATTTTGTGAAGGCAACTATGAACGATGAATAATATATTATAAACCCCCAAAATGTCAATCAGTTAAATAAATAATATTATAAAAATTAAATGTAACTAAGTTATGCATATTACTCTTATGGTATATAAGTTGTTATATTCAAAGTTATTACACTATTAATATTACAAAGAATAAAGAAACTAACATTAAAGTAAACTTTATTTGTTTTGTAATATTACCAAGAATCAAAATGAGCCTAATCATACGCTGATAGTAACTATTGTGTAGCAACTATGCGACCTGCTCCGAGCAGAGAAATTCTATAGGCGAGAAAGTGATTCAAAATTTTATTACTATGTTTCTTCGGTTTCAAATGGCCGCCGGCGTTTTGGCATTGCGCAAATATTAGGCAAGTTTTAATAACCGACAGGAAATGTAATGGCGGTACTCAAAATAAACTTTCTCTTCAAGAATTTCATATTATATCATATTGTTACAAAATCTTGTAAAAAGAATACTGCTTTGCCATTACACACACACACAGCTCTCTCCTCTCTCTCTCTCTCTCTCTCTCTCTCTCTCCTCCTCTCTCCCTCTCCCGCTCTCTGACTCCCTCTGGTCTTTATATCTGTCTATCCTTCTTTCTTCTCTCTCTCTCCCTCACACACACATACACACACACACACACACAGACACAGACACACACACAGCACACACACACACACACACACACACACACACACGCTTACACACATTAAAATAACCCCAGGTCCCAATTTTCCTGAAGTTTATCTGGAATGCTTGAAATGAACTGTAATGAAAGTAAAAAAAAAATCTGTACGAGAAATAACCCTGAAAAAAGTTATAAAGTCTCAAAATTTCATAATTATAACATTTATCTATGGAAAAAATCATAAAAAAAATGGTGCCCCGGCCCGAATATTCAATGAAAACTCACAGGAATTTGAAATGAACGTGTGCATGAAAGGAAAACGTAAAATAAACCTAAAAAAAATGAATCTTAAAAAAGCAATGACGTCTCCAATTTCTTATAGTTGCCTGATGCTTCATTTTTGGGTACTTTATTAAACCAGGGGGCAATAATAAAATTAGTATCGGAATGGTTGGTAATGCTATCTCAGAATTATTTACCTACGCTAAGATTACCTTCTTTCATTGTTATACGAAAAAAGAAGAATTAATTTTAATTTTAGGCACCGGTTTTACCAGAAGTCCGCGGTAGTCCGAGGGCGGTCTGCCTTGCATGGAGGAAGGGGGGGCAAAATGTATCGTACCCTACGGTATTCGTTAATTAAAAAAAAAAAAAAAAAACAGTCATGGCGTCCAAATTCGCTCTACAAACTTTCTGTAGATACCTCAAATTTAAATTGAAATAAATTGCCTAACTTTACACATTTTATAAGCTTAAATGTGAAGCCCAGAAAAATATATATCAATTTCTTTTTACTTTTTTGTTAATATTAATTAAAATATATTTGAAAATTCACCATTACAAAGAATGTCTTTTTCTGTTTCATAAATTTAGGATCATAAAATGCATTTCCCAGTTTTACCAACCTTACAAAGCTTAAATTTTTTATTGCCCCCTGGTTTAATAAAGTATCCATTTTGGTATTATTTTTCCAGCACGTAATTTTATATGTTTGTATGCCATGCATTTGTTATAATGTGCCTTCTTTTACGCTTTTCTTTCATTTCTGATTATTTTAAGTATTTCATGTTTTATGAAAATCGCAATGCGGAACAATTTATTAATAAGGGCATATATATATATATTATATTATATAATATAATATATATATATATATATATATATATATATATATAATATATATATATATATATATATATATTATATAAATATATATATAATATCAGTGGCGGCTCCTGCCTTCGTTGCATGTTTGAACGATATTTGTTTTAATTTTTGTCAGAAAATTTCACATTTACTCATATATATATATTTATATATTATATAATTATATATATATATATATATATATTTATATTTATATATATATATTATATAATATATATTATTATACATTTTATTATTTAATCAAATATCTTTTATATATATAATACAGTATATATATATATTATAACGCGTATATAAGCCGTATATATAAGGCTTCGATTTTTCTCGCGTTGCATTATAATGCAACTTTCCTTAAAACGTATCTCATTGGGATACTGAACGAAATATTTTCAGAATGTGTTAAATGATTTAACATTAGCTATATAGGGAAAACTTCGTTGCAAGGCCTGTCTCAACTAATATATATATATATATATATATTGAGGTTATGTTGTGAAAAATACATGTTATATAATATATATATATATATATATATATATATATATATATATATATATATGAAATTTTCACCGAAGTCGGGTTATTAGGAAAGATATTCTTCGCATGGTTATAGGGCGACAAGGCTAGCAACCCGGTCCTTTCCTTTGCTTTTATTACTCTTTGGACCAGCGTTAGAATCTTATGCGCCTAGAAGCAAGATCCTCTGGAGAGCTCTGAGAACGAGTTTTGAGTCCTAATGGAAGAAGATGCTAGTTTTACTGAAAGGCGAAAAAACGCTACCTGGACGAGTCGATTAACTCGAGGGAGGGTCGGAAACATTTGCACGAGAAATGGTTTTTAGAGTGATCTTAGGGTTTAAGCGTTTTTCGGGCCGAAGAAGATTGCTGGTTCCAACGACCAGGGCGAAACCCCTCATGGGAGTTGATAGATTATATATATAGTATAAATATATAATATAATATATATATATATATAATATATATATATAATATTTATATAATTATATATAATATATATAAATATATATATATATATATATATATATAATATATATATATATATATATATATATCATATTATTTAATATTATTATATTATTATTATTATTATTATTATATTATTATTATTTATTATTATATTATTATTATTATTATTATTATATTCATTATTATTATTATTATGTTATTATTATTATTATTATTATTACTAATTATCCTCTTGTACCCAAATTGGGTTGTAAGGGTGTAGCACACCACCGGAACAGAAAAGTAGTAGAAGAAATATGACGTTAGTCGAAAAGAAAAGCCCAGTCTTATACCTTTAAGTGAGGAGAACCCGTCGCACAGTCAGAAAAAATCTACCTTAGGGCTTCAAGGAATGGCCCGACGGACCCTCACTGTTGGCATCTCGTCAATGGTGGGGTTCATCCCTGGACAAAACCAGCAACCATTGCCCCCTTAACAAAAAACCCCGCCATATCACTTCCTATTATGACAACCTTTCTTCTACGCCTCTGCCAAACTCACATTCCTCTCCTCCAGGCAATTCCTTTACGGACTCAATCCACTTTTTCTTTGGTCTCCCAGCCGGGCGATTCCACGATATTATATATATTATATATATATATATTATATATATATATTATATATAATAATATATATATATATAATATATATAATATAAATATATAATATATATATATATATATATATAATATATAATATATATATATAATCACACACCTCTCTCTCCCCAAGGACGTTGGGGGGAAGGTGAGATCATGTTTACTGGAAACAGAAAAGTAGTAGAGAACATGACGCAATCGAAAAGAAAGCCCAGCCTTACCGCCCCCTCTATACTCTTTAGTGAGAACTCGCCGTGCAGTCAGAAAAATTCACCCTAGAGCTTCACGGGACCGTCGACGGACATCACTATGGCATTCGTCAAAAGTTAGGTTTCAACCATGTGACCCGGGTGGGCCACAACTAGGAACCGACCGGGGCCCCGGCCCCGGCCCCGGCCCCGGCCAACCCCGGCCATTTTTTCCCGGCCAGCCCCGGCCCCGGCCCCGGCCAAAAAATCAGGAAAAACCGGGGTTTCCTACCGGGGTTAGCTGTAAATTTACACTAAATAATAGAGGGTTAAATCAAACAAAATAAAAAAATATATTTTAATTCCATTACTCCTTTGTTATAAATTGATGCAAAATATATAAACATACCTAAATATAATCAATTTTTTTTTGGTATTTACTATGATTTCAAATTCAGAAGTGATCAGCCAAATTTAAATTTTCCGAGTTTAACATAAAAAATATATCGAAATTTGATATATTCAAACGAATTCGGAAAAGGAAATAAATATAATTGTTAAAATATTAATGTATTTATTTATTTAAAGTAAATATCTTCAAGAAAATCAAATATTTTCCGAAATCTCTTTTCAAAATTTAAATTTATTTAATCTGTAAAATATATTATATTATATATGTATATATATCTATATATATATATATATATATAATATAATATATATATATATATATATATATATATATATATATATATATATATATATATATATATATATATATATTTTACAGTCAACCACCACTCACGGGCTCGGCCCTTTTCAAGGAGGGGGCAGAAGATAAAACATAGAAAACCCACCCAATTCCCAACTTAACGCAAAATCTCTCAGGTGAGCGCAAACGTGTGGCTTTAAAGAGGGAAGATTAAATACAGTTGGGAAAACAGAGAAGGATGCATGGAACTTCACAAAATAGAGGTGGCTGTAAAAAATGGTGGTATCACGATAAACAAACCTAGAGTTTTCAATCCTCAATCAAAATTCGTGTGAAAGCATGGCACCCTTTGCTACGAGGGCGACGCAAGGGTGGTGGAATGCGAGAGGTTAACCTTCCCCGAGCACTTGCCACCGTAGTACCTATAGAAAAGAGATAGATCGCCAACATTCACTTTGAAAAGATAGAGAGGTCAAGGGAGTTTGAAAAGAAAAGAGACAGTTTATTAGTCTTTTAGCCTTACACTCAACCCTATCCAAATGAAGGGCGGAACCAGCGCACCCGCAGATGTGAGAACAGTACTCTATTCAAGGGCGGATGAGGCCCTTATATAACGTGGAGTAACTGTTCAGAGAAAAAAAATTCCTCAACCTGACAGAGAACTCCAGCCTCTTGAAGCATCTTAGAACCATTGTAGATATAGTTTCCAAACCAATTTGTTGTTTATGTTGGACCAATAATGTTTATCTTGTTCACAGGTGATACGGTATAGAGCCGTCGAAGAAAATAGGAAAATTGGAAGGTGTTTTTGAGAGGGAAGATAATAAAGAAGTTGAAATTTTAAAGAGTTAAACTTTTACAAGGTTGCCCGATGACCCCCCAACGGAAATCCCATCCAGATCGGCAAGATAGAATCAGGAAAGCAGAAAGGACGAGAGGCGCTCTAAATGCAGAAGAGGAGCACATTTGAAATCAGCAGAAGAATGGAGAGTTGAGTCACCGGCATACAAATTAACATAGTTAGAAAGTGGAGCTGTGAATGACGCTAATGAAAAGTAGAATAAAGTTGGAGATAAAACAAACCTGAGGGAACACCACAATTACATGAAAGGTAGGAGAACCACGCTTCCATCAGGGAGTGCTGATATGAGGCATCGGAGAGAAAACTAGACGAGGAATAAGCAAAGAGAAGGAGAAAACCAAAAGGAAGGGAGGCTCAGAGAGTAGCGACGCATGCCAAACTTCGGTCAAAAAGCTTTGGATATGTCAAGGCCACCACGCAAAGACTCCCCATAGTCCCCAAGGCAGAAGACCATAAATCAGATTAAATAGGAAGTATTGTCACCAGTTAAGACTCACCATCGAAGCACATCTGGATCTAGAAAGAACGAGAGAATGAAGACTCCAGATGATTCAGAAATGAGAGTGAAGAAGAGTTTTCAAAGATCTTAGATAGAATACAAGGAAGAGCTAAGGGCGATAGTTTGAAGGATCAGAACGGCTACCTTTTTTCGGGATCGGTTGAACAAAAGCGCGCTTCCAGCACTGAGGAAAAGTATTAGTGTTAAGACATATATATATATATATATATATATATATATATATATATATATATATATATATATAAAAAATATATTTTTATAAAAATATATATATATATATATAATATATATATATATATATATGTGTTAAAATATATATATATAATAAAATATATATATATATATATATATATATATATATTTAATACAACTTATTCTTCTAGAAAATCAATTATTTTCTAAAAATTTCTTTCGAAAATATTTATTTAATTGAATTAATTAAATGTATTCCTTTTTTATAATTAAAATTATTAATTAATTGAAATTATATTTAATTTTCATCCTAAGTTTTAAGACTTTCAGTGTTTTTGACTTACATTTCTAATTTTAGCTAACCCGCCCGGCCCGGCCCCGGCTAAATTAGAGCAGCCCCGGCCCCGGCCCCGGCCCCGGCAAAATTCCCGCCCCGGTCGGTCCCTAGTGGCCCACAACCATATCCCCTCACAAAACCCCGCCATTCACTCCTATTATGGACCTTCTCCTTGCCTCTGCCAGACTCATATTTCTCTCTCCAAGGCATTCTTTACTGACTCAATCCACTTTTACTTCGGTTTCCCAGACAGTCGATTCCCAGCACATCACAATTATACATTCCGTTAACAAACGACTATCATTCCATCCTTTCCACATGACCAACCATTTCAACGTACTTTTCAATTTATTCTCTCATTTAGCTCTTCTTACACCACACAACTCCTCTAATACGTTCATTCCTCATTTTATCAATTCTTCTCACACCTAACACGCCCCTAAGATTGTCCATCTGAACACATTGTACTTTAGCTCTATACCTCTTATTCCAGACCATAGTCTCACTTCTATACATTAACACAGGTAACAACATACCCTCATGTAAGACCCTAGCACACTCCAGACTTAGTCCTTTTACATCCACCAAGAATTTTATTGCACCAGCCACCTTCCTGCCATTCACAACTTTCCTACTACACTCTCATCATCCGTCGCCCTTTTCTCACCAACATATATCCTAAAATATATAAGCTCAGACACTTGTCTAAGCTGCTCACCCATTACAACATAACTTTACACGGAGGGACTGTTCCTCCTCTTCACAAACCTAACTTACTCTCATTACGGTTATTTCAAACCCATCCTTTACACACCTGCCAAATCTCAATCTACCCAATCCTCTCAAAACTCTTTTCAAATTCGTCCACACAAAACCCAAATCATCCGCATATTTTAGGTAGGGCCTCTCAAACTCTCTTCCATTCTCCATCATTCTAACACCATCTCCGGCCACCCTCTTCTAATTCTTTCATAACCCCATTCCTAAATACAAATTGAAAACCAAGAGACAATAAACCACATCCCTTCCTCACTCCGCTATATATATATATATAATATATATATATTATATATATATATATATATATAATATACCTACCACCCTATATATATATATATATATATAATACTATATATATAATATATTATATATATATATATAGTATATATTATATATATACATTTTTCTCCATCCGCATCCGCATTTGCGGAACATCCGCACCTAAATTAAACATCGCATCCGGCATCCTCACTTAACGTACATCAGCATCCACATCCTTCTTTTGAAAAAATGAGGATGTTGAGGATATTTTCTACATTTGATTAAATGCATATAAAATAAATATTCATTTGACAGCTTTATCATGGGAGTATTATGGAATATTGTAATTTTGATTTTCGATTCTGTATATATAGTTATACTATGTAATATTATATATATAATAATATATATATTATAATTATAATATATATTATATATATAATAATATATATATTATAATATATAATATATATATATATATAATATATATATATATAATATATATACGTATATAATCATTTCATGTCATGTCCATCACAATATATATATTATATATAAAATATTATATATATATTATATATATATATATATATATATATATATTTATTTATTTATTTATTAATACTTACACCCTCCCGCTTGAGCGGTGGTAGTCGACATACAGCCTCTCACTCACACCTCCCCCTCATTCTCTGCCCCTCACCACCTCACACCCACTCTATCCCTCGCCAAAACCCTACCCTCTTCCTCCCTCATCCCTCCCTCCTCCAATCTCCTTTATTCCATCCATCCACCTCCTTTTTGGTCTCCCCCTTCCTCTCCTTCCCATCCCCTTCGCCTCCCAAACTCTCCTAACCACTCTCTGTTCTTCCATTCTCACCAAATGTCCATACCATCTTAACATTCCTTTCGCTCTTCCCACCAACCCATTCCTCCAATCACATCTCTCCCTCACCACCCTATCCCTAATCCTCTCCCTTCTGCTAACCCCACAAACCGCTCCTCAACCCTTCATTCATAATACTTCCAACTTTCTTCCTGGACCTTGCATTCAACCCCCACGTTTCAACACCCATACAACACCGCTGGCATACACAAATTTTTCAAACATACTTATCTTCACTCTCTATGATCAAATCCCCCCCTTTCCGTACTTCTCTCAGACCACTCAAAGGCTCTTCATCTCTTCTCCTACTCTGTAGTATCTATCTCCTCTACTTCATCCCTCCACCCCCTTACCCAATCCATACACTAAATAATCAAACATCTTTACTTCTTCCAAAACTACACCCCCCACTCTAACACTAACCCCTCCCTACCTTTCTTTCCTCCTCCTCGAAAACTAACATTTTACTCTTACCTGAATTTATTTTAAGCCCCTTTGTCCGCACATTCTCTCAAACTCCCTCACCAAATACCTCAATTCTTCCGCGTTCTTCGCCACTAGGGCAGTATCATCCGCAAACAGTATCATGTTCACTTCCCTTCTAGCATTCCCATTTGTCAATTCCACCCCCCTCCCCTCCCTCACCATTCCTCTACAAACACTCTCCATAAACAAATTGAATAGCCACGGCGACATTACACACCCCTGCCTCAGTCCTCTCACCACCCCAAACATCTCACTCTCCCCTCCTAACACTCTCACACACATATCTACTGTTCCTATAAAAGGGACCCTAATACCTTTACCTAGTTTACCCCCACTCCATTTTCCCTCCAGTACCCTCCACATTCACCCCTATTCACTCATCATATGCTTCTTCCTAAATCAAAAAATCACCCATTACACTTTCCCTTTCCTCTCTATACTTTTCTCCACAAGCATCTTTAGTGTGAACACCTGGTCCACACACCCTCTACCCTCCCTAAATCCTCCTTGTTCTTCACCCATTCTTCCCTCCGTTAACCCTCTCACTCTCTCAATCAGGATTCTACCATACACTTTCCCTACCACACTTAATAGACATATACCTCTATAATTCCCACATTCCATCCTATCCCCTTTCCCCTTATACAGGGGAACCAAACAACCATCCTCCCAATCCTGTGGTACCTCACCACTCCTCCAACATATATTATATAACCTGTACAACCATTCCTCCACCCCTATACCTCCATTCTGTAACATTTCCATTCTCACCCCATCCATACCTGCGGACTTCCCTTTTTTTCCTTTATTCAAAGCCCTACTAATTTCCTCCATTTGTATTTCATCCTCCCCCCCCCCCCCCAATTCCCCCCCCATCCTCGCCTCTTGCAAAACAACCTCCCCTCCCCCACCCACCTCATTTAGTAATCCACTAAAATACTCCCCCCACCTCTTCCTCACCTTATCCTCTCCTCCTATCCACTCCCCATCTCCTCCCTTGATCCTCTCCCCCAACCCCTCCTTCTTCTTCCTTTTTTTATTTACTTCTTTCCAGAACATCTTGCTTCCCGATTCAAAATCTTCCGTCACCTTTCTACACCACTCATCTTTTGCTCTTCTCTTCGCCCTCTCCACCGCCCTCTTTGCTTCCACTCTAACCCTTCTATATTCCTCCCAGCTTTCCTCTCTCCTACTTCCCAACCATTTCACATAAGCCTCCTTTTTCCTTTTCACCACCTCCTTCACCTCCTCACTCCACCATTCACTCCCTTTCCTTCTGCTTCCACCCACCCTTTTTACTCCACATACCCTTCTAGCCTCTTCACATACTGCCTCCTTAAATCTCATCCACTCCCCCTCCACCTCCCCAATTCCCGTCCCTCTCACATCTCTCCACCTATCCTCCATACCCCTCTTAAACTCCCTCTTACACACTGTCTCCTCCAATTTTTCCACCTTTATCACCTCTACTCTCCTCTTTTCCCCCCTTTCCCTAATCGTCACCTCTCCTCCCACTCTTAACCTAGCCACCACCAAATAGTGATCCGATATCCCCCTCCCCGCCCCTCTAAATACATTTACATCTAGTAATCTACCTCTATCCTTCCCATTTACACACACATAATCCAGTACCGCCCTTCCTCCCGTTATCTCACTCTTCCATGTATACTTATGATTATCACTTTTTTTGAACCATGTATTCCCCACTATCATTCTTTTTTCAACACACAACTCTATCAGACTTTCCCCATTATCATTCCTCTCCCCTACCCCAAATGGTCCTATTATTCTTCCCACCCCCTCCCTTCCCACTCCTGCATTCAAATCTCCCAGTAGACAAATTTTGTCATTTACCCCGAAACTTTCCCAACACTCATTCACCTCAATTCCAAAATCTCTCTCTCTCCTCCTCCCTCGTTCCATTCACTGGTGCATAAGCGCAGATAAACACCCACATTTCCCCCCCAAATTTCACTTTTACCCACATTACCCTCGAACTCACCTGTCTACACACCCTTACCTTCTCCCACACCTCTTTCCTCATAACTATTCCCACCCCTTCCCTCCCCCTCACTCTCTCATTCACCCCTGAAATCATACCCTTGTATTTCCCAAAATCCAACTCCCTCTTTCCCTTTAGCTTAGTTTCCGTTACCCCTAACACATCCAACCTTTTTTCCTCGAACATTAACCCTACTTCCTCCCTCTTCAAATCCTCGTTTGCCCCTCTCACGTTCATACATCCCACCCTTATTACCTCTCTCCTCCCCATCTTTCCCTTCTTCTATATCTATTTTCACTCACTCTTTTTCACTTAGGCTGTACGTTTTGTGGGACACCCCACCGTAGGCACCTCCCAAAACCTACGGCCACCACCCCGCTCACGAAACACACCCCAAATAATAACAATAGCAATAAAAAGGTTAAAATTATAATACAAACCAATACAATAACAATAAAAAGGTTAAAATACAATATAAAATTCAAAAGGTTAAAACCCACACTCCCTCAATTTATATTTATTCCCTACCCCTTCCCCCCTTCTCCCTCTCCCCTCCCAAAGATTTACCCCCGCTAAAACTTTATTCTTAGTATTTTTTCTTAGTATTCTTCTTAGAATTTTCTCTTAGTATTTTTTTCTTAGTATTTTTTTCTCAGTATTTTTTTCTTAGTATTTTTTTCTTAGTATTTTTTCTTAGTATTTTTTCTTAGTATCCCTTCTTAGTATTTCCTCTTAGTATTTTCTTCTTAGTATTTTTCCTTAGTATTTTTCCTTAGTATTTTTTCTTAGTATTTTTTTTTCTTAGTATTTTCTCTTAGTATTTTTTCTTAGTATTTTTTCTTAGTATTTTTTTCTTAGTATTTTTTCTTAGTATTTCTTAGTATTTTTTTCTTAGTATTTTTCCTTAGTATTTTTTCTTAGTATTTTTTCTTAGTATTTTTCTTAGTATTTTTTCCTAGTATTTTTTTTCTTAGTATTTTTTCTTAGTATTATCGATGGCGATAACGAGCCCTCGAAAATGACAAAATTATGACATTTAAAACAAAATTATTGCAAAGATGAAACTATACAGTTCAATCCTACCATAGGTTTGCCCAATACTATCATTTATCGTTCACATGTAAATTATTTAATATATTTAATTTAATTACATTTCGAATAAGGCTAGCCAATTTGCATAAAGTTATATCTAGCGTCGTCGATATTTAACATAAACATATGCAACCAATCATCCTCACAGTTTATTATAGTAATCAATGAATTACACTTAATAATTGCCAATTACAATTAATAAACTACAATATATTCGCAAATTGCAGAATGTAGCCAAATCGTTTTGCCATATAATCGTTGCTCAGCATGCGGCACTACCAAATACAATATATCTTCCTATAATAACACAAACTAAACGAATAATGGTTTGTTAAAAGTTCAAAATTGGCCCAAATTAGACTGCCACAGATATAAAGTATAACAGCAATTTATACTTGATAAATGAACCTATTTTACAAATTAAATGATTTAAATAACTTTGCAAGTTTATACACAATTGGGGCTTTCTAATCTTAACGTAATGGTTAACCAAAATCTATTGGCTTTAGGTAAACTATAATCAATAATTGATCTTATATACAGTATAACTGCAAATCACTCGAGATATATTCAAGTTTATCAAGTTTCGATTTTTGTTTAAATTTAGGTTACATAAATTTAGCATTATAGTAAATTTACACAAGTGAATAAACGCAAGTTTTCACAAAACCTTTATAAACATTTTCAGCATAAAATTGATGTTTTAAAGTTTTTTAAATAATTAAATTTTTATGCTAGTAATAATTTCACGTCAGAAGAACAGTTTAAGCACGTTTTCAGTCAATATTGTAGTTATATATTAGTCGGCGCATGGGAACAAAGTGTAAACATACACTCGCGAAAAAAGATAGAGTTTATATATATATATATATATATATATATATATATATATATATGTAATATATATATATATGTAATATATATATGTATATAATAAATAATATATATAATATATAATAATAATATATATATATATATATATATATATAATAATATGTATATATATATATATATATATATATATATATATATAATAATATATATATAATAATATATATATATATATAATAATAATAATAATAATAATATAAAATAGCAAAAGTTATATATATATATATATATATATATAATATATATATAATAATAATAATAATAATAATAAATAATATAAAAATATATATATATATATATATATATATATATATAATAT
>JABUQX010079156.1:7500-17500 GCA_015478945.1 Trachelipus rathkii | reverse complement strand
TCTGCATTGAAATTAATAGTTTGAGCAAGAAATGAAAATCTAATAATTTAATATAATATCGAATGTAAAATTTTATTGAGATAGTATTGATAAATGAGAAAAAAAAAAAAAAAAAAAAAAAAAAAAGAAAAAAAACAAAACAAAAACAAAACAAACATTCGCATTTAACGACAAAATATGTTAATTTACCCGAAGTAAAACAAATTGAGTGAGAAGGGTGATATATAAAACTCAGATGCAAACCGGTTCATTGGGTTTTATAGCTTTTAGCAATATATCATTATATATATATATATATATATATATATATATATATATATATATATATATATATATATGTTTTTATATAGCTATATATATATATATATATATATATATATATATAGATATATATATATATATATATATATATTTAAATATATGTATAACATATATATATATATATATATATATATATATATATATATATATATATATATATAAAAATATATATATATATAATATATATGTATATATTAATAATATATATATGTATATAATAATAATAACAATCATATGTATATATATATATAAATATAAATATAATATATAATATATAACAATACCTTTACAAATAATATATATGTATATATATAATAATAACTATATAATATATATGCATATATATATATATATATATATATATATATATATAATATATATATCAACAATAATAATATAATAATAATAAATAATAATAACAATAATATAATAATATTAATATATACTATAATAATAATAATAATAATAATATGTATAATAATAATAATAATAATAATAATAATAATAATAACTAATAATATATAATATATAATAATAATAATATATATATATATATATATATATAATAATAATATATAATAATAATATTAATATTATAATACCAACAACATGCCCATAATATATAATAATATATGTGTAATAATAATAATATATATATCTAATATATATATGTATATGCTATCTATGTAACCTGTAATAACTTATATATATATATATATATATATATATATATATATTTATATATATATATATATATATATATATATATATATATATATATATATATATATATATATATATACTATATATATATATATATATATATATATATATATATATAAATATGTATGTGTATATATATAGTACTATTATTATGTTCATATGTGTTAAAAATAAATGTTTAAAATAGTAACCAATTAATATATATTTTCTGCAAAATACGAGGATTAAAGAACACGGATTGTAGGAATATCATTTTTTTTAGCAATTTTTCAGAGCACAATGCAGTTTTGTTTTAAAATTCTTTAGAATTATTTTCACTGTAATGTACTAAATAATGTAAATTCTAGTGTAATATGATATTCTATACCATTTTATATTATATTTTATATATTATTTATGTAAATACATGTATTTTGGTTCAAATATACTTTCTTGTTAATATCGCCAAAAAATTTAGGTTTTAACGCGCGTTTTAAAAATGAAATTGACATTGAAACTGAATTTAGCTGCATGACAGAAACATGTTTATGTATAATCAATTCTTGTAAAAATAGAATTGAAAATAACTGCATTATAAGAATGTGATTTCATTAAAATATTCTATTCAATCCCAAACTAAGGTTTATTATCCTGCAAGAGAGTCTTCAATAGAACATCAGCTATTATCTGTGAAGTGGAGGAACAAGCAGAAGAGATAACTACATGGTCTTCATATATATATATATATATATATATATATATATATATATATATATATATATATATATATATATATATACTATATACTATATATATATATATATATATATATATATATATATATATATATATATTTACTATATATATATATATATATATAATAATATATATATATATATATATATATATATATATATATATATATATATATATACTTAACTATATATATATATATATATATATATATATATATATATATATATATATATATAATCATTAAATGATAAGCTTTTTTAATCATTTAATACCAAAATATAATCTCTCAAATTTAGATTTTAATTTCAAGGATTTTTAAACTTTTTCTTATTAAAGGTCAAAAATAGAACCAGTTTCACCCCTATTTTATAACTATTGAGAGGAGAGAGAGAGAGAGAGAGAGAGAGAGAGAGAGAGAGAGAGAGAGAGAGAGAGAGAGAGAGAGAGAGAGATCAGGTGAGATTTTAACTGGAAAATAAATCCACTTGTTTTTAAAACTAAATTAATGAAATATATATAATACAATAGTTTGGTGGAGTAGTTGGAAGGATTTCTATACCGATTTTTGTATAGTTTCTAGGATGCCTTAATGATTTTCTAAGCTACCTAGCTTTATAAATTTCTAATTATAAACAAAAAAAAATCTATAAAAATTTTGTCATTAGACATCACTGCAAGTTGTAAATTCGTATTTTATAATGGTTACTAAATTAACTGTGGCGCCATTTTCGAAGCGAATACAAAATTAAGATAATATATATATATATATATATATATATCACTATATATAATATATATCTTATATTATATATATATATTAAATAATATATATATATATTATTATAATATATATTAAAATAAATATATATAAAATATTAAATATATAAATATTACTATATAATAATAATATATTATATATTATATATATATCATATATATAATATATATAATTATATTATATATTATATATATATATATATATATATATATAATAATATTATATATATATATATATATTATTATCACCGAACTTATTAGATGCATAAATAAATCAATTTAAATTTAATTTTAAATACTTTTTATATTTAGATAATTACTCAGCAAAGGTGCTAATTATTCTTCTGGTAATATGATAGACAAAAAGCCAAGTTTAAATAATAGCATGCCAAGAGTTTTCTATTTAAATACAGTTGTTTTATTTTAAGTAAGTGAAGTATTGAATTTCATTAATATTAATGCAAATGCAAGATTTATTATAATTTAATATCATATATTTATAATCATTTTTAATACTTTTGATTATTTACCGTCTCTAAAGCGATATATCACTGTTCGTTTTTTCAAGCTAGTTAAGTTTCAGTAATATTAAATATATAGTATAATAAAAATTTACAACGATGTTTTAAATATTTAAAAATGTATAATATTATTTAAATATTTTAAATATATTTAAATATTTTAAAACATAAAGAAAGATAAAGGAAATATTCGTTCGATGAAAGACATGTAATGTTAGGTAGACTAGAACATACTTCCCACACCAATGAACAATTGTTAGTCCGTATTTGTTTAATTGATCTGCTTTTAGCATAACTCTAAGATGCCTACACACGTGTTCAGTAGGTTCTCCATACTTCTTCTATCTAATATTCACATACAATACACCTTATGGAACTACTTTAACAGATAAACATCTTGACGACTGCGACTGTTTAAGAAATTCAGTTACCAGTTGCATAACAAATTTCAAAAACTTTGCTGATTGAAAGAAGCGTAAACCATCAACTAATAATTATATATGAGAGATTTAATATAATTACTAATATTTTACTATTAATTTCAGAGAATCGCAAAAAAAGTTACCCCTCTTAATAAACCACTATTTAACAGAATCTATATGAAAACAAATAATCATACAATCAAGGTTAAATATATTTATTCTAACTTACTTCAGGCAAAGCTTTAGCAGCTAAGAATCCTCTCCACTCAAAATCCTAGTAATTATTTTTTTATTATGACTCCAAAAGATACTAGTTAACAAAGTTGCCCTTAAGGTTTCCCATGTTTGAAAATTTCTACTCGATTTCTTCAATATACCATTGGAACCATAATTTTATCGTATTCACTTTCCTTCCCTTATTTTTAAAACATATATACCATTTCCTAAAGCTGATCTTTGATCAAGTTTTTGCTTTAACTAAACTTTTGATGATTCAGGTACTATTCTTCTTTTTTCTTTCCCTGCATCTCATTTATGACTTACTATAAATGTTTATAAACTCGCGATTTCTTCTTTGTCTGAGCAGACGTATCACTCCTATGCTTATTAAACCCTATTCTTATGAATTTGCATCTTACCTTGGTAATTTGTTTCGTCTATGTTTTTCTACTGCCTTTATTACCTGTTCGAAGAATATGGTCATTCACCTTGTGACGAAAACAAGGAGGATCTTCTAAACTCTCTAACTCTGTTAATATTTCTGTAGTTTCTGTTCTTTCCAGCGGTTTTATATATCTCGTTGACAAGAAGATTAGGAAATATGTTAATTAGCCGAATTCAAGACGTCAATGTCCTTCTGTGAGGAGCTGTCAACTGATGAACATTTATACTTTTTACGACTCCCTTCTCGTCGGCATTTGTGGCGAATCTATTGCAATCAAGGTAGGAATATTGAGGCTTTTGATAGGATTTGGCCCAAATATTTGCTAATAGACAATTTTGGTAATTTAGGTATTTATCATCTCTGATTTTGCTTCCTGTCATTCTATAGCAACTGTTGTGGACCTCCACAGTTCAACCTTTAATTTTTTAAAAGTATTCCTAAAATACCTGTTCCATTCTAAAATCTCTTCGAATTTTTGTTAGCAACATTCTTCACTGAAGCATGCTGAATATACAAGAAGCTTTGCTATGAAACAACTGAATTTTGATCTACCTCTTATGATTATATTCATTGCTATATACACATACTCCTCCATCTGTCCACCATTAATCGACCATTTTCGCATAAAATATTGAAACATCTTCGATAACATACAACTTAAAAAAAATTTTACCTAAGCACTCTCGACATTTCCTTATATCATGACCCCCTTTTTAGAGAGATAACATTATTTTTATTCGCTAAAAAAGCTTCAATAAGGTTGGGTATTTAATGGACCGTTTCAAATTTGTCACGTGATTGCAGTTGCTTGCTCTTAATAAGAGTGGTTCTCGCCCAATTTAATTATACGAAGTAAGTGATAATAAAAACAAAAATATAAAACACACCTAATTTTTTTTAGCGTTTTTTTAAAATCATGAACAAAAAAAAAGGTGATTCTCTTTTCTTTTTCTTGTTTTTTACTGTAAAATTTTGCATTATTTGATTAATTTGTATTGAATTTTATTATCTGAGTTAATTACATTACTAATAATAGTCTTAAGAATAGTTTTCCCACATAATTTTACAATGTGAATAACTGTTTTAAAATTATTTTTTTAGGACGCATTTCATTTTTTCAAATTTTTATTGTTGAAGAAAGAAATCCACAAAGTAATTGTTCCGAACTTGATATCATTGTTATTCAATCTTTATTTTGGTTCTTATTTAAAATATTTGAACTCAATAACACCAAGCAGCATGCTTATACCATTAAATCAGTCATATATGCAATACAGTTATACTGATAAAAAATATTTCAGTGTTTATTAGTAAAGATATTGGCTCTAAATAATAGAAAAAAAAACAGAGTGAAAAGTAAATTAATTATACTTTTTCCTTAAACGAAAAAAAATCAATTAAAGATTTTTTAAAGTGTCCAAAATAACACGTTATTTTTACACATCGTCTAAATTCAATCACACAGTCATGGAGTTGTGTCTACCCAATTGTCAAATATATTTCAAGCATATGTGGCTTTATTCCACTCGCATAGTTCTTGAAATTGTGAAGTTTAGAACTTTTTTATCATCAACTTCTCCACACACACAGATTCTCTTCAATCATCTTTTACCTGCCAAACTGCTGCATCATTTTTTTATACCGTGACCATTACAATGGATGCTTCTTTCTTGAGTAGCACACCATTAATTCATTATTCATACAATTTCATCCTTTCCCTGCACTGATATGAGATTACACGCTTAATTAATAGCAAAGATTATTGTGTAATGTACCCTACAGGTAAACTGTAGTACATTCTTTTTATTTCAAAGCTCATTTAACTTACACCCTGTAAGCGTTTTCCTTGCACGTTTTGCCATTTTAATTGCAATAATATATTTGTTTCTCCATACACATTGTGCGCTTGTGTATCCTCTAACCTTTCCTTAGCACAGATTTCCCCCCCCTTCCCCCTGAAATAAAAATCTCTTTAAGAAACCTTATCAAAATATTCTATTTGAAAAAAAAAAAAAAATTCGCGTAATTAAAATTGCTTTAAGCGAAATTTGAAAATTCTTCATTGATTCAATTTTTTTTATACACCCATCTTTTTTGCTTTTTACTGCTAACATTTGGTGCAAAATAAAATAATAATAATATAATAATAATAATAATAATAATAATAATAATAATAATAATAATAATAATAATAATAATAATAATAATAATAATAATAATAATAATAATAATAATATAATGAAACAATAATAAAATATAATAATAATTAATATGAATAATAATAATCAATGAATATAATATATAATTAATTAATAAAATTATAATAATGATAATGATAATGATTAATGATAAATGAAAATGCAATTATATTTATGAACATGGATACAATGAATACATCTAATATAATATAATATATAATAATATATAAAATAATTAATAATAATAATAATAATATAATAATATAATAATAATATAATATTAATAGTAAATATGATAATGATAATGATATATTGATAAGATTAATGCTAATAGAGAATATTGAATAGCAATATGTAATAATAGATAAATAATATAAATAATAATAATGAAATGATAAATAATAATATCAAATTATCAGAATATGCTTATTCAAATAAGAAAATGACATTTTTTTACAATTACATATTTAACATTTAGTTTACAATTAATTAAATTACCAACAATAAATTTCCCTTAGTATATGATAATGGGTCTACTACATTGCAACACAATGTCATTCTTTGAGCCCCCGAAATATTGGTTAATAAAAATAATTTAAAAAATATTAAAGTAATACAATAAGATAATGATAATAAAAAAAATAATAAGGATAATTATCATAAGATTATGATAATGAAATAGTATAAGAAAATTACAATATAATAATATATAATCATAATAATAATAAGTATAATAATTAATAATTAATATAATATAATAATTAATATTTAACAATTCATTATCATTGTTTCTTAATTTAAGTGTATAAATGGTATAAATAATAATAATCATTAATAATAATATAAGAATAATAATAATAATAATAATAATATAATATAAATAATAATAATAATAATAATATAATAAGTAATAATAATAATGATAATAATAATAATATATAATATGATAACTAATAATAAATAATAATATATAATATAATTAATAATAATAATAATAATATAATAATAATAATAATATTAGATAATTAATAATTCAATAATAATAATAAATAATGATAATAAATAATAATAATAATAATAAAAAATAATAATAATAATATAATATAAATAAATATTAATATAATATAAAATAATAGAATAATATAATAGTAATTAATAATAATAATAAATAATAAATAAATATAATAATTAATAATAAAGTAATAATAATAATATAACTAATAATAATGAATAATAATATAATAATAATAATAATAATAATAACAATAAATAATTATAATAAATGAATAATAATAATTAATAATATAATAATAATATAATAATAATTAATAATAATAATAAATAATATATATAATAATATACTAATAATAAATAATAATACCTAATAATAATAATAATAATAAATAGATAATAATAGATAATAACAATAATAATAAGTATATAATAATAATAATTAAAACATAATTTTTATTATTAATAAAAACAAACGACAAATACAACATTTATGACAATCACAATTATAATCATAATTTAACAACGAAATTTTTATAATTTCTCTGATTATTTTCAAGTGCTTTATATTCTTACATTTCTTTATAATAGTAATGATATAAATCATACTTTCATTATTACTAAAAGTCAAACAACGAAACGAATTCCATAGAGCATCACCTTTTATAATGACAATAACAAAAGATATATAATAATAAATAAAAATATATTAAACTTAGAAAAAATAATATAATAGCAATCTAATAAGTAATAAAAACATTTATACATAATAAATAAATAATACATAATAATTTATTAATATAATATTAATAAAATAAACTTAGAAAAAAATAATATAAGAGCAAAGTTAATTAGATTCATTTAATGTATAATGATTTATTTAATAATAATAATACATAACATCAAAATAAATATATAATTCTAATAATCCTTATATATTTAGTAATATAATAATAAATAATAATAATATGATAATCATAATGAATAATGAATAATAATAATTAATAATTAATAATAAATAATAATGAATAATAATAATATAATAATAATAATAATAATATTAAATAACATACTAATAAAAGGATTTAATAAATTATAGAGTCATAATAAAAGGTAAATAATAATAATAATAATAATAATAATAAATAATAATAATAATAATAATAATAATAATAACCGTTCTTTGTCATGAAGTGAAATTTGCTGTTCTTTCTAATAATATAATCAATCACTCGTTGAACTTTTTTCTGAAATCTTCATAATAATAATAATAAAATAATAATAATAATAATAATAATAATAATAATAATGATGATGATGCTAGATTTTACGTAGGTTCAATCCCTGAGTTAGTTATTTATTAATATTTTATTAGCTAATAATTTCTGCATTTTTGTAAAAAATATAGTTGAGTTTACTGGTTTTGAAGTCTTGTGGCATTGAGTTGTAAGTTTAGCTTCTTTGTAGCTGACGCTTTGAGTGCTTTTTTTAGTCTAGCAGAAGGGAGGGGTTTAATGTAAGTATTCATTTCTTAGTTAATTTGATTACATACGCGACCTTGCTTGGTAATCACTGAAACTAGGCTAGTTAGGCTTAACCCCAAAGTAGTTGGTACCTTAAGTAATCTCTTTCAGCGTGATAGGTATTTTAGCAAGTCTTAGCTGCAATATCTTTAGGCTTTTGATTAATGGTTGTGTATGGCTTAAAAGTCTCTTGTATTGTTAATGAGGCGAATAAATCGCTTCTGTTACTATAACAGGGTGAATTACTGAGTTACTCGTTGTTGTACCGTAGATAGGAAGACAGTTAAGTAGTAAGTGAGGGTGTATTAGTGAAATGTATGATTACCTTGTACAAAATGTATGATAACATTGTACAAAATGTATGAATTTTATTAGCATATACAGGTATCTCGACAGTCTGCTAAGTAGGTTGTTAATATGTTCTTTAAATGTCAGTTTATTATCGATTGTTAATCCAAGTATTTTAGCATTTGGGCAGCCTATTCAGTTCTACATTGTTAATATTTAATATTTAAATCGTTAATTGTTTTGTTGCTAAAAATTATGTATTAAGAATTTTTATTTAAATTTTAAAGTTAGCTTATTAGCACCTATCCATTTCAATATTTCTATTAATGGTGTCCGTTGTCTTTACGAGAATAGAAGACTCGGCATTTTGGTCATTTATTGAAAATGGAGGTATCGATCAGCAAAAGAGACTGAAAGCGTTATGAGAAGTTTGACAGATCATTTGTATAATAAAGTAATATTATAAAGACAGTCGCATGAATTGAGCCCTGAGTAACGCCGTTGATGTTGAAGTGTGCTGATTAGTTTCATTTAGTTTTACGTATTGAGTCTCTCTTTAAGTAGCTTTTTAAACATCTTGTAAGTTTGTCCTTCAATCGCCATTTTTGTACATTTTTACTTAATAATGATGTCATGATCAATCATGTCGAAAGCTTTTGTGAAATCTAGTAATAATAGCAGGGAGGAGTCTTTATTTTCTGTTTTTGTAAAGTTTTTCAGTTAAACAAATGAGTGCATCAGAAGTTGAGAGTCCTTTTCTAAATCCAAATTGTGAGTCACTGAGAATATTATTTGATCTAAAGTATTCGGATAGTTG
>JABUQX010079155.1:30000-39998 GCA_015478945.1 Trachelipus rathkii | reverse complement strand
ATATATATTATAAATATATCATTATATATATATATATAAATATATATATATATATATATAATATAATATATATTTATATATATATATATATAATATTATATATATTATATATTATAGATAATATTATATTAATTTTAATATAATATTAATATATATATATAATATATATATATATATATATTATATATTATATCTTATATCTAATATTAAATTTAATATAATAAAATATATTATTATATTTTATATATTATTTATATATATATATATATAATATTAGATATATATATAATGTATAATGTAAAATATATATATATATATATATATTATATATATATTATATATATATATATTATATATATATATATTATATTATATTATATATATTATATTTATATATATATATTATAATATATATATATTATATATATTATGTTATGTAATATATATATAATATAATATATATATTATATATTATATATAATATTATTATAAATTTATATATATATATATTTATTATATAATATTATATTATATATATATAACTTATATTACTATATATATATATTATATATTATATATTATATATATATATTATATATACTATTATATAAATTTATTTATTATATTATTAAATAATATATTTATAATAGTGCTATATTATATGTTATATATTATATATATTATATTTATTTTATATATCTATATTTAATGTCTATATATTTTATATAATTACTATATATTATAGTAATATATATATATAATATATATATGAGATTAATTATAATATATAATATTATATAGTTATATGTATATATATATATAAATTATATATATAATATATTATATAATTATCTATATATGTATATTATATATATATAATAATTATAATATAATTATTATGATAATATATTAATAAATATATAATATTATATAAATTTTAGTTATTAAATACCGCCGATCCTTATCAATTATGCTATTTAGTATTTATCTGACAATATATATTATAAATTACATAATATAATATATGAATTTAATACTCACTGTTCATATTATTATATTATATTACTATATTATATTTAATATATATATATATATATATTATATATATATATTTATAATTATATATATATTATATATATTATATATATTATATATATATATATTATATATATTATATCATAAAAGCATTAGTTGTGCAGATGGATTATAAAAAATTGCATACATTTTTAATTCTTAAGTCTTTAACTATCACTTTTAATTTATTACAATACTTTTAAATTTTAAACGAGTCCTAGCAATAGACTTGCGTCTATATTCAGACTATTCACGCTGAAAGAGGGTTTTAACAACATTGAGATATAGAGTGTTCTAAATCCTTTAATATCAGTGAATTGGGGGTTATGTATTAGTATTCGTTGATCAATTTTTGTTTAAATTATATGTTGATTTTTTATGCGCTATGGTTTCTGATATCTAGATGGCGGAGGGTTGGCGAAAAGTGAACCTGGTTTTAGTGAGCAGTAATCTATGCTTCGTTCATCCTGGACGGTGAAGGTTAGATTGAGTACTTCACAACATAAGGTGTTTGCACAGTCGACCACACGGACGCGGAGACGAGAGGGCAGGCAGGGAGTTCTTTGATGATTTAGAAGGAGAACCTAGGAGTCAGTTTGGTTTACAAAGAAATAGGCTTTAGTGAGATAAGAATTGATAAAAGTGCAATTTTTGTTTAATTTTAGTATATGATGGTCATAAAAGGCTATTTTATATAAAAAAGGTTGATTTAGAGGGATTTGATAAAGGGTTTGAATCGGTGAATATCATTCTATTAAGCTAACAGTAAGAATGGAGGATAATTAAGTTGGGCATAGGAGGAAGGAACCATTAGCCATGACCAGGAAGAAAGAATCTTAAAGATGAGGGACTTACAATGGGTCACCTTTAATAGGAAGCTAGATTAAAAAGTCCAATATTGGGATAGTACACTATCGATAGGCCGGTATACCCAACAAAAAATACAAACACAGGGGGGGGGGGGGGTGAGTTATACCAAGACAGGGCATAAAGGTATGGCATTATTGAAGGAAAAAAGTGTACTGGTGTAAAGGTTAGGTTACACATTAATAGAAGAATGTTTGAAGTATAATGTTGGTGTTTGGAAGTATGGGAAGCTGTTGGAACATCGGACGTACAGGGAATGCGGATCCAAGAGGAGGCTCCACGCAGGTGCGACACAAACGTTCAAAAGACAGGACCAACAGGACAATGGGCAGACAAAACAGATGGTAGGTTGAGCACCATTGAAAAGAAAATGTTTTTTTTTGTGACGATAGAGAACTAGGACATAGAGGGGTACTTGTCCACTAAGGACACAAATTAGAAAAATGGAAAAAGGGAAGAAAAGTAGGCGACTTCGGTAAACGAGCCCCCAAAATAAATCATCTTTCAGAAATTAGCCCGGATACTCAAGTTGTGTGGTATTTTGACAGAGGCAGGAGGACTATATAAGCCAGACAACCTGAGGCATACTAAGGATGCCTTACCACAGAGGATACCTAGAGATAGAGGGAGAGGAACAAATACAGTGAATACTACAACTGGGATATATCATGCAGTGAGTAGGACTTTCTAATGAGGTAGGCAAAGGTATTTAATATACACCTTTTGATTGAAATTTATTGTACAATTAAATAACTTACGAATTCAGCTATAATTGGATTCAGGAGTCTCAGTTATTGCATTATAAGGACAAAGAACAATTCGGAGGATTCCAACATGATCCCGAAGTTTAAAGAAGGGTTGATGAGACTCGAGGAGTAAGAGATACCGCAGTTGATTGTTAGAGTCCATCGGACAGATAAAAATGTAAAGAATACTCTATTGATTGACATCAGTTATGTTCTGCGGGGGACTTCATCGCGGATAAATGGTATAAGGAGGAACGACTTTTGGGATGCCATTTTTGATCCAAAACAAAATCAAAATAGATGTAAGAGATGGTTCATTCACAAGGTATGGAGAACATAACACAAAGGAACAGGTATATTTTACAGAAAGAGTAATTGGAAATTGTGAGGTATCGTAACATCGCTACAAGTGTGCACAACAGAAGAAAGTTAACATACAACTAAGATTGCAGAATCCCAGTGAAAGCAGAATGGAATTCACAAGAAATTAAGCCCAGAGAAGAAAAAGATATTATGATATTAAACCGAAGAAATTAGTTGGTTGAAGGAGAAGAACGGACAAAAGGAAGGCAGATATCAAAAAACGACTTTAGGTATACCAGGATTGGTGGAAAGTGGAGTGACCAAAGAAGGAAATATATTAAAAGAAACTTATACCAGGATAATTTAGATTATAAAAGGAGAAAGAAGAGTAAGCTCACCTATATTGGATGAAGATACTACAAGAATATGAAAAAGAGGAATAGTAACAGTAAAATATCAAGGGACGGAAAACGAAACAATAGTTCCATTGGGAAAGAATGACGAAGGAAAAATTAGAAAAAATAAATTACATTTATGGAAGACTAAAACCAGACACACTGAGGAATGCATCGGTTCTGTATTAGACAAAAGGAGTGTCATCAATTGAGATCGGAGTGACTGCAAATCCGAATAAACCACCATATAGGCATACGGTTGATGACTACACTGTCTATTATCAAAGGAGGAAGGTCGATCAAAGAAAAAAAATGAGGAGATCGAAAATCAGGTTCAGGAGTTGTGTCTGAAAGATATCGCTGGGAGCCCCATGTGGCAGCCGAATGGGAGTTCCCAATGGTACCTGGTCAGGAAAAGAAGGATGAACGCCTCGGATCTATAAATAGACTATAGACGCTTTAAAAAGATAACAGACGATAGGTTCCGATGGCTAATATTCACAGACGATTCTTTCTCAATTGACACTGGGATAAAAAATACATCACACTTGCCCTGATTTGGATGAAAGTATACTACCAAACGCAGCTAGAGAAAAAGATAGCAGGACTTTACCGTACTTTCTGTACCAGTTAGTGGAGCAATAACAGATTTAAAATCGTGAGTTTCGATTAAAAAAAAATGGACATCAGAATTCTGAAGAGAGATGCAGATGATACGACAGGGATTCAGCGAGCGATAAAATCAGTGGCATATACGTGGAATTGACCTCGCTACTAATATCAAAGGAATTGAGAAGATTTGATATATTAGCTGTTTTACAAGAGATTTCCGAAACCAACGATTAACGAGATTCCAGCATTAGCAAAGTGCAGTTATGGGGTCCAAAAAGAGGTTTAAGAACTTTTAGGTCATATCTCAGCAGACGACCTAATATTGACAAACTATCCAGAAGAGTTATGTATAATGGACACAGGATAGACAATTAGAAGACCAAACATTAATGGGAGAGAATTACAGCCGATACCTAGGAATGATGAACTCCAGCGCAAGTTCCATTAGGGAACTGTTGGTGACAGCACTCTTTAGTTGCGTTAAGGGAGGAAAAACAGAAAGGAGAAAATACGAATTGGACGGATGAAAGCGATCAGGCTTTTAGAAGGTTTAAACAAGATTAACAGAAAGAATCAGTGGAACCTGGCTTCCAGACTAGCAGAAAGGCCAGAGGCAACAATTGGAACTCTTATGTCTCGATTGCAAGTGGATTCGGAGTCGGTGCAGGATCTTTTGTGTCAGGAAACAGGACGGCTGAAAGGAGAGTAAGTTACCGAGTATATATTACCTCACTCATTACAATGCGTGTGAAAGGAGGGACAACTTACCATAGAAAGGGAGCTTACTAGCTATCAGATGGGAATTCAAGAGTTTCGCCTTTCCTTTTGGTCAAGCATTCATACTTACACAGGGACCATCGACCACTAAGTATCTTATACAGATGAAAGCTCGGTAGATGCATAGCTTGGCCCGCGTCCTAAGATCGACCTAAGTGAATACAGCTTCCAAATTCAATACTATCCAGGAAAGGACAACGTCTTTGCAGACACATGGTCACCGCATATGCAACAATAAAACCAGAGGAGGAACGTCTAACTACAAATCAGAGGCTCTACCAAAAGGAATTGCAATATGTTAGTGCCAGGAGTGCTGATATCTTGTTTTGAGCGTTGGAGGAAATTTAAAAAGGAACACACATTACGAGCAGAAGAGAGACACAAGGAATTAAGAAGGTCACTTATTAGATGCTTATATCTAAATAATAGGAGAAGTTGTATGGGTGCCGACAAGAAACAAAAATCTTTTGAAATGGCTTAAAACTATCAGTGTATCCAGGAGATGAACCGAATTATCGAAGATACATTACTGGTAGCGGCGATTAGAATTTAATTATAAGAATTTGGACTACCACACGGGAATATGTTGTTCCTGTATTCATTATATGACCAAGCAAAGAAAACGTGACGACGTAAAGGCGAAAAAAAAAACATATCACACATACAAGCTATTAGAGAAGGGTCCACCATTACCATTAAAGGGACAATGGGAACCTTTGATGAAAATAAAGGATGAACCATAGTTAGATAGAAGATGACACGAACTGAGGCAGACGTACCATCCGAAGAGGAAGAAAGTCTGTCTGGACAGTAGAAGAAAGTGAGGAAGATAATTTATTACAACACCACAAGAAGAAGGATTAGGAGTGAATCTATTAATTGAAGAACGATGAGACATCATTCGGTTAAGTTGCAACCACAAGATAACAGGAGTTGCATGGCAGGATGTCTCTATTGGTGAGGTTTAGGATGCGACTTTTCTAGACAAGGTTCAGTTTATCAGCCTGATTCAAGAAACAGTTAGTAAAGGAATTGGAACCATTGTAGCACATATTTAAGAAAGATGGATGTGTTGTGTCAAATGAACGGAAATAATAGCCACGAAATTAATCGAATGCTCAACTGCCGATCAGCTATAAGGATTTGATACTCGCTTTCGGAGATAGCATAACTACCATTAGTAGTGGTCAAGGATGATACAATCCCAGAAAATGTGTGCTATCTTGGAATCTGAAAATTACCTGGCTGGAACACAGAAGTAGTTTTGGGCTTTGAGGCGAGGAATACATCGCACATGGGAGGATACAGATTCAGGGTAGTGATGGTTATTCTTGTGAATATGGTGATACAATCTCTAATAGATTAATAAAATGATAGGACTAATACATGAAAATAACATCCCCAAGAATACATGACATACATGAAAGCGATCCAAACGGATAAAGAAGTTTAAAGGAACGAAGATTAGAATAAACGACCAATTCTAATTCAGATGTGTTGATAGAAGGAAAAATATTACAGGCATAGGAAAGAGCTACTAGTTGAGTCATTACTCATACTAATACTATATAATATAAATATATAATATATTATATATATATATAATATATATTATAATATATAATATATATATATATATATATATATATATATATAAATTATAATATATGGCAACCAACTAAGTCTATGCAAAGGTAAGTCGATAAAAATATATTGTGAGCAAACTAGATTGCCTCAGAATCTCACAAAGGAAAGACAAGGAGGAAAACTGCTGAAGAATAGGTTAAGTCGTTTAAAGATACGAGAGAACAGAAGAAAATTCCCGATTAAATTCGGTAAGTGTAAAAGCTTAAAATTGTTATTTATTTATTAGGAATTTCGTTATTGGTAAAATTGTGAATTATAATAGAATATTTATAATTGTTTTAGGGAAGCAACTTGGGCCGATACCTTAGACTTACAATCACTAGGAATTAGTTAAAGTCGCCGTTCGATAAGACAGCAGTTCTCACAGTGATAGTTACCAACACAGAGGTGAAATTTGGTCAGACGGAATATTAAATTATTCAACCAAAATACTATTTTAGTGAGTGAACAAAGTTAACGAAAGGATATTTCAAACTGTAAGTGCTTTACTTTATTTAAAAATCAGCCTTGAATAGTGACGTTCTTAGTTCTTACCTATTTACTAAATTGTGTCAGTTTCGGACAGATAAATTTTAGAGTTGCCAAGACATTATTATAAGGTGCTTAAAATTTAAGAAAAGAAAACTGTCACAGATTATTTATTTAAACGTAAAAGTGTCATTTAAAAATAAGAAACTTAACATTGGTTTATTGCTATTTGAGCATAAAATTGCCAATAGTCGATTAACTGTTTATCTCTCTCTTTTTGGATATTTTACAAGTATTGATGCCTGCTGTTTCCGGCCTCGGTTTCTAACGAAGAAGATTTGCCCTTGGTTTAATTTGTTGATCTGATGTGAAAAATTAGATTTACGATTTGTGTGTACGCTGCTCTGTTTCCTGTTTCCGAAGAATATTTGGTCCTTTCTGTAAATTTAAAGTGATTATGGGTGTAAATAATTTAGAACAGGAATTATATAAGGTTAAAATAATTTAGAATAGGCTAATTTATTAAGAGTTATTAATTCTATTCATATGTTCATTATATATACTAAGAATCATAAAAGTGTTTAATATCTCCCGTCTATTGCTGCATAAAAGTAAAAATTATAATATAGGAAGAATTGGTTCACAGGCCTTCCGCAATGTAGGTTAAAAAAACAGTATAAGGTATCAGATTTTTAATAACGTAAACAGTAACAGGAATATAGTTTGCCCTTTTTTATTACGAATAAGTATATATATTTATATATAATATGATATATATATTTATTATATAATATATATATTATAAATATTATTATATATTATATATATATTACTTATATATATTATATATATATATATATTTATATATATTCATTCTTCTTCCTCTTTTTCTTTGTTATTGTTCGTGAATGTTTTTTAACTTGATCATTGTGGTGGGTTGCGATGGAATTATAATATATAATATATATTATATATTTATTATATATATATATATTATATATATATACTATATATTATTATATTATATATATATATATAACTATATTATATATATTATATTATATATTTTTTATTCATTATTATATTATTATATGTATATAATAATATAATATATTATTATATAATATATATAATATAATATAATATATATATTTTATATATTAATATAATATATTATATATATATATTTATTATATATATATATATATATAATTTATAAGAAATAATAATGAATTACCGGCAGGAGGGTGTGCGACGCGGATCTAGGGGTCCTCGACACTAACTTTCCGGCCTAACAATGACAACACATTGGTTAACATAAGTGTTGAGGCCTCAGCTGTAAAGCACTACTCTTAATATGGAAACAGTTTCCGAAGAAGTAAGAAGCTTATAAAAAGTAGGCCAAGAACCTATCTTTGGAGGATAGAAAAGTTGCTAAAATACTAACCAGAAGTACGACATAAAAGACTAAGTAAGTGCTATAAATCATAAATTGAAAATAAGTTGCCAGAACTAGCAAGTGAAATGAAATTATAGAACAAATGCTAAAAAAGGTTCAGAAAAGTGCTGAGTAATAGAAAGTCGACATAAACCGTACCAAAATTTATTTTCAAAGGGCTAAAAAAAGTGGTAAGTTGGCAAAAATTAACATAAGGTTGCACAGATTTAGCAAGTAAACTAATGATATTATGAGGGATAATGCTAAAAAGATTTAAGACAAGTTGCTGAGTTACTAGAAACAAGCAATAAAAAGTACAAAACATGACTATATGTATCGGACAGGTTGCGAAAAGCACTGAAAAGCACCAAAAAGTAACAAAACATTCGTCTAATGCCAAATGTTTGCCTTATTTCGAAGAAGGACCCTATACTTCTGCTATAAATAAAATATAATATAATTTATATAATATAATATATATATATATATATTATTCTATACTTATATATATATTATATATAATATATATATATATAATAATATATATTATATTATATTAATATATATATATATATATTAATTATATATAATTATATATTATAATATATAATATAATTCAATAGATTCATAATATATTTATATATATATATATATATATATATATAATATTATAAATAATATATATATATATATATTATATATATATATATTATATATATATATATATATATTTTTATAATTATATATATTATAATATGATATATATATTTATATATAATATATATATATTTATATATGTGTATATATTTATTATATAATAAAATATATATATATATATATATAAATATATATAAATATCATATATATATATATATATATAATATATATACTATATATATATATATATATATATAATAATATATATATATTTAAATATATATATTATATATATATATATATATATATTAATATATTATATAATATAAATATATATTATATTATATATATTAATATACGGTAAGGTATAGATATCTGGAGCATCGATTTTTTCAGAGTCCGCATAATTTCTAACAAGTCAAGTAATCACAATATATCGAAAGGTTACGATTTTTTCTTATTCATTAAGATTATGATCATTTTTTTTTTTAGCTCGTTGTAAAGTAGCTTTTTTGGATTTGGGGGACCGGGGGGTTTCCACAAAATTATTTTGAAAAAATTCTATCCCTTCCCTGAAAAAGGGAAAATTTTTAAACTTTTAAAATTGGGAAATATGTTGTCGATTATCCCAGAGCAATTTAAATGCGCAAGTGAACACATCAATTGTGAATATTTATTATATATATATATATATAATATATTATATTATATATTTTATTATTATATATTATATTTATATATAATATATATTATATATATATCATTTATCAATATAATATATTATATATAATAATATATTATATATATATATAATATATAATATTTATATTCATATATACTAAATTTAATGTTCCAATATGTTTAATCTTATACATGCAATATTAATAATATCGTTACACAATTAAATTATTGTTTAATAATGTAGACTTAACTCTTGCCGAATATTGACTTACTATGTCTTTTGATTGACAGATAACAATATCCAGATCAATGTAGCCCAATTGAAAAATATTG